>JANHGD010003925.1:305436-321100 GCA_027560375.1 Imantodes cenchoa | reverse complement strand
GGAAGGAAGGAAGGAAGGAAGGAAGGAAGGAAGGAAGGAAGGAAGGAAGGAAGGAAGGAAGGAAGGAAGGAAGGAGAGACATAACTATCATGCAAATGTGCATGTCTTACAGCAGTACTACCTTTTGCATTTTCCAAACCTTGGGGTAGCTTCCATTACTAAAATTGCTGCAGACCTTTGATTTGTCATTCTGATTTTTTTTTTCATGTGGAAAAAAATAATGTGTAGTGTATATCATTCACTAATTTCAAAATACATTAAATAATATATCCCACAACAGACTTTGCTATCGTCTTCCTCGTCCCATATACAGAAGCTCCTAAACTTCGCCGCCCTGAGTCCCTAGGGAGAAGGGCGGTATATAAATCAAATAAATAAATAAACTGACAATTGATAGTATAGCAGCTTCCACAAGGCTGAAGGCAGTAGACTAATGGGGAACAGAAGCTTTTGGCCAAAAAATGGAAACCTGCTCTGCTCCCTTCCCATTTTTCTGAATCAGTGGCCTGAACGTTTTGAACAAACTATTAGCAGTGGGGGGGATGATTTGATTTCTGTCTCAAATTTCAATCTAGCGGTACTATTGCTTTTAATCATGGTAGTTTTATTCTTCCAATCATTTTGGTAGCAAGAGTGTTACTAAAAGACGTGCAAGTTGATCCTGAGAGGAAGGAACATTGGTCTCATATTTCTGTTAGTTCTTTCTCTTGGAATATACAAGGAAAATTAGATGAGGATATGGGAAATGCTTAATTCCTTCTATAATTAATTTAGGTGTGGTGGTGGGGAGCAGTCATTCTGTAAAATCTTATGTGAAATTGTCAGGAATGCCTCCAAATATAAGCCTTAAACCTGCAGTGGACTAGATTATAACTATGGTATATTTTGTAACTATCATACATTACTCACACCAAGCAAAGAAATGGAGTGGATGAAATCAGTGAATGAAGGTACTTTGATTGTGGAGTCCTTGATGATCTTTGAGCTTGGTTGTTTGTTTGAAGAAATTTCATTACCAACTAGTTAACATCAGTAAGAGCGAGAGTAGGATTTGCTTTCTTATAGTAGCTTCACCTGCCAGTTTTGGTGAGGATGTAGTTTCTCCTTAGTAGTTTCTTGATTAGGGTATTGTTTTCTGCTTGATTGTTTCCCTGGTGTTAATTCCCGCTATTCTGGCTTTTAGCTGCTGCTGAGGATATTTTCTAGAAATATTTATTGGAAAGCAATATATACATTCCTCAAATACAATGAGAAACTGAAATCAAAAGCAAAGCATCTGTCTGAGTTGGTATATTATGGAAGTGACATGAGTGTCTGTGTAACATTCTAGTAGCATGTCATATATTCACTCTATATTATTTGTGTAATGTCTCTCTGAGCAGCCCTGCATGTTTAATTAGGATTGTGTGCTATGATCAGGCTAATTAATATGCTTTTGTCACCATCCTGAAACAGTATGTATAATGTAGTACTGATATATTTCTATCAGGATAGCCCTAATGCAGCAAGATACATTAATTAATCAAAGCTATTATGCAGTGAATAAATTCCATTGGAATTACTTCCAAGGTAATGGTTTTGAATTCTCAGATACATTGACAATATGTTTTAAAACAAACAAAGATAAAGATTATAAATCAGATTAAATTCTGGTGTTTAACATCATCCAAATGTGGATTGTGTTCAGTGTGCTGTGTTTGGTGCACTGACACTTTTCACTGGACCAAAACCTAATTGTATAACTAATAGCACTAATCAACACTGCACATATATGATTTCTAAAACCCATTGCCTTGACATATATGTTAGTTTTGTGAAAGCTGTTGGGGAGAATCCACAAGGATCCAGCAAGATATGTTTAAATTGCTAGTAACCTGCAGCCTCTGGAGGGTACAGTCAAAATTGGCAAGATGGCAGGCACAGCACTGTGATGCCCTTTTGTGCATATGCCAACATCACATGGCAGTTCAAAAGGGACAGGCTTGTCTTAGGGTGGTACATCCACCAACCTGTTTATTTTTAAACTCCCCCCACCCCAAAGATCTTGCTATCATCAATTCTGTGTTAAAACTTAAATTTCTCAAATGGTTTTCCTTTATGAAAGATGTCTCATTTTCCTGACTTATTCAAAGTGTGCCTGGGAATTTATTTTGAACTTGATGGTGTTTTTGAATGTACATTATAGAGGTGATAGGCGATGCTATTACTATTCTTTTCTAGTTCCCATGATACTGAAGCCTTCCTGTGGTCTCTCAAAATGCTTAATAGGCAAGTTCATTTTGGACATTTTCTTTGTGATGTAATGCAAGGGTGAGATTCCCAAGGGCTACACACCACAGAACAATTTTTATAGATGGAAAAACAGGAGAGTTACACTTACTATCACTAAAGAAATGGAGAACACCCATAAAAATTTCTCTTCGAAAGGCATTTGAGAACAAATTATCTTTCATCAAACCTAATGAGTATTAAGAAAATAAATGTAGGCTTGTTCAGCATATTAGTAACCATGATTAAAGTAGAGAAGGGTTTCCTGGGTCAGGCTTTGAAGACACTTTCAATTTCTTGGGACAAAATTTAGGTTTTGTTTCCCTTTGAAGATCAGGTGAAAACTCATATGTCCACTGAAGACAGCTTCACAAAAGTGATGAGTCCACTTCCAATGAGGGAGGTTCTAATGGATAAGTGAGTCAAATATGATAGATAATTAAATAAAGTTGAAATCCAGTGGAAAAAACTAATTGAATTTTAGTAGACCCAATTCCAGCGGTTTGTGAAATTTATTATTTGTTCGATTTGTCAGAGGAAAACACCATCAAAGCTGACACCAGTTAGAGCACAGAAAAACACAAAGAAATAGAATGGATAACATCATCATCATCTTGAAATAAAACACTTATTAGTAACCACCAGTCTTCTATTTAAGTTTTAAGGAAACCCTCAGAAATAGCATCCGAAGCAGAGAAAGAAAGGACAATATTGGGTCTATATCTAATCCAATATAATCCTATCCAATATAATCAATATAATTCCTACTACATTACGAAGGAACATAATAGTGTTAAAGCTTTGAACATTTTGAATTTTTTATGAATGCACTGAAACATACACAAACACTGCGTGACAAGTTATGATAGCTTGTGCTATGTGCTTTGTGCAACAAATTTAAACGGCTCCCTGAATGCTGACTAGGCTCCTTGCTGAGGGAGCTTTGGGAAGTTTAAGGAATTTGCAAAATATCTTTTCTGCTTCCACTAGATGGCATGAAAGCACTGCCCTGGGATTTCTTCGCATGCAAATTCTTTGAACTGGCATCCAGGAATCTGTGATCCACCAGGCTTTTTGATAGCTCTTCCTTTCCAAGGCATGACTTAAAGCACACTCTTATGTTTATAGAGAAATAAATAGAAAGATATAACCATATAACCATATTTTCCATAATATCAACAATATTTTTTATTATCGTTATGGTTTAGATGACTTTTAAAAATGCAATAGCAGATTTAAAAAAAATAGCAGCCCAATTCTGTTTCAAAATAGTTGATTTCCAATCTGGTTTATTCGAATTTATGCAAATTTCCTCTTTCTTGGGAGAATACAGGGATCTAATGTTTGACATATAAACTATGCATCAAAGAATACTCAACAAATATAGCATTTATTAACCCAAGCACCCTTACCAGCCCTTTTCTCTTAACACCTATACAGCGATCTAGGTGGTGATAGTGAAATATATATATATTAGTTTTGATAGTTGAGACTGGGATTCAGTTGCATGCCTTGGATGCTGGATGTATTTAAAATGCTGCCATTAGATTTATTTCATTGTTTAGTTTGAGTTTCCAGTTAAAAACCAAGAAAGTAGTATCCTATATTGCTGATTCCCAGTGTAGGCTGATAGAGGTAAGTTGATTTTTTTCTGTAGGCTGGATGCTGATATTTAGATTATAGGGAGAATTAATTTAGCCCATAGTAAATGTATGCTCAGAGCATACCTATCAGTTCTTTATCAGTATCTCTCTCACTGTAGAAAAATTACCATATTTCTACACATATTATCATTTTCTCTATCACAAAAATGTCCATTTAAAAGCTGTTTTGATCTTTTAGATAAGTGCCTTGATTTAAAATAATAGCAAAAAAAAGTAAAATTAAGCTTCTAAGCTCAGCAGTGCATGAATGACAAATCTGTTATAGTTTGGAGTATATTTTAAGAAACTCCTTTTTAAACCTCTTAAGGCAAATTTACATATGCTCAGAAGAGATATTACATCCTGGGAAAGTGAGCAGAATAATTTATTTCCCTATGCTACTGATACTGTTCTGTTTATACAGACACTGCATAATAAATTCCTTTTTTTCCCCAACTGTTATCATGTGATTTTTTTCTAAGATTTTCTCTTTTTTTTTGTAATGCATTGCTATTTAAGGATTTTTGAATTCTGCATGCAACTTCAACTCCTTTTCCATTTTATTTTGATTAATTTTTTATGGACCAAGTTAGAATGAAATAAAGCACCTCCATTAAAATATACAATGGATATGCTCAACATTTCTGGGTTTTTTTAATTGAGTGCTCTATTCATCTAACAATAAGAACAAATGAAATAAAACAGACAACATAATACAGATGCTCCTGTAAAGGGTCAGCTATTCATCCTCATATGGATTATTCTTTTCCCACCATCATGGCTCCCTTGCTCTGTATAACTCAGAAGTCTTCAAACTTGGCAACTTTAAGACTTGTGGAGTTGAAGTCCACAAGTCTTAAAGTTGCCATGTTTGGGGTCCCCTAGTCTAGCTACGAGGAGGATACCCTTACCACAAGATGCAATTTAATGCTCAATTCAATAATTCTGGAAACAGAGTAAGCCAAATCTGAGACAGCTTCAATTAACTCAGACCCTAAGCCTAAAGTGAGTTTTGGAAAGTGAAAAGTCAAAATTCCTGTGTTTTAAAATAAACAAATTGGTATACATTTTATTTATTCTTTTAATCTTTGAACTGATAAAGTCCCCACATATCACAAAAACAATGGACAAAATGAGAGTTTCAGAGTAAGAGATGTAAGATTTAAAAAGTTATATTCTTTTAAAGTCAGTTATGTATACGATTATAGTTGCCGGCAAAGTTGGTAAAGATTTTATATCGGTGTATGTATATGCCTTTGAGTTAGTGTTGAATTAGTCTCTGCGAGTTTCTTAGCAAGATTTCAGAAGGGGTTGTCATTGCTTTCCTACCTAGGACTGAGGGAGAGAGACTGGCCCAAGGCCATCCAGCCACCTTTGTACCTAGGGTGAGATTAGAATTCATGGTCTCCCTGTTTTTAACCCAGTTCTTTAGCCTATACACCAAACTGATTCCCAGTAAGGATCTCATCTACCATTTTCATTCAGAGAGATACCGATAGATGTGTCTGTGGAAATTCTCAGTCAGCTTTTTTTTTCAAGAGGCAACTATTTGTGTTTTTTAACGATAATATGTGTTGTCATTACAGACATAGCAAAACAGATAGTCAAAAACATGCATTATCACAGAAAGGTAAGAACAGAAGGTTTTGGCTAGTCTTTTTAAAACAGAAATCTTGAATTTTTAGAAAAAGTGAGCATTCTTTTTGGATAGAATCAGGTTAATTCTGCAGGTAAAGGATAATAAATTGCTACCAAAGCATTATGATTGGAAACTTCTAGAAGATTGACCACAAGATTATATTCTTTTCCTTATCTTTCTTTTCACTCACCATGTCCTGAAATCTTTTCTTCATTTTTGCAGACACAAATGCTCTTCAGGCATTAATTAAGTAGATGATCTATGTGTGACCAAGGAAAATGCCCTAGTTCCATACTTTATTCAGCATATACAGGAATGGTGGGTTGCTGCCGGTTCAGACCAGTTCTCCCAGTTCTCCCAAACTGGTAACGGAAATTTGCCCCTGCTTGCCGAACCGGGTTCTGGCCACACCTCTGAACCAGACCTCTGGACACCGCAGCTGGCAAAAACCCCTCTGCACATGCACAAAGGCTTCTGCACCTGCGCATAGGGTCATTTCCCCGACATGATGTAGGCGTGTGCACAAGCGAAGCGAGCAAAACGCGCACTTCCGATGCGATGCGAGCCAGTAGGGAAGGTAAGTCTCAGATGCCTGTCGGATTTCACGATGAGGCTGGTCCGGAATTGCTAGACCAAAATGCATTCTGGCCATGCCCTCAATCTACCTGCCACTTTCTTAAACTCCATCACATACTCCCGTGCTAGTCGTCCATGTTGTCTTAGGGGTATCAACTCGTCCTCCGTC
The DNA here is from genome assembly GCA_027560375.1 of Imantodes cenchoa. Lineage (NCBI taxonomy): Eukaryota > Metazoa > Chordata > Lepidosauria > Squamata > Dipsadidae > Imantodes > Imantodes cenchoa. Next base: position 314,805 of record JANHGD010003925.1, on the reverse strand, counting down.
TGCTGGATAAGTGATCCATCCTCGAACCTAGCTCGCAACTCTTCTAAGAACAGGCTGACATCTGCCACCTCCCAGCATGTTCGTTATGTAGGTCTGCCACCCAGTCAGCTGCCTCTCCCTCCAACACAACGGCATGGCCATGACCATGGTCCATTGCGATGGGTATAACCTAGCATACAGGTCAAGGTGCTTAATGGCTTGGCTGAGGAGTAGGGCCACCCTATTAGGATTGCCATCAAATGATATCTGTAGCGGTGGAGGGCCCCACATCACACACTGCTGACCACCCTTGCCGTAATCCTACTGGGTGCAGATCTACCACTGTAAGTTGACCTCCTGTGCTCAGAAAGGGGTCTTGCTGTCCCCTGTTGGTCCGGGTATCCATGGGTGTGGGCAAACTAGGTGCCATGCAACCTATTGGCAGGATGAGTTCATCCCATGAGTGGGATGGTCCAGGGCCACATCTTCCAACATTATCCAGCTGCAGCTTCGGACTGGTCAATTGAAACCATGTAGCAGATGATGATATCCCTGGCTTCCATAGCTACTAAGCAGCCGCCTGCTCTTGGCCACTATCCCAAGCCTGCCACCTCTGAAGTTCACAGAAGCTGGCTTCCCCAAATCTCTCCCTAAGGATATCCATTGTGCTACTGCCAGGTGGCTGTAGAATAATTCCACTCTGCCTCTTCATCACCTGTAAGTCTTCACTACCTCCACTCATGAGGGGTAGCCCCTCAACGTCTTGGTGGAGTTGGTAACTTGTTGGGTCCCGTAACTACAGAGCTAAACCACCATTTACCCTGACCTGTCCCAGACAAAACCTCCATTTGCTTGGTCTCTCTCACCTTTGGTCGAACAGCAGGCTGCAGTGCCTCTGTCTGTATCTCAGAAGAGCCCTGAGGTGTCTCCTCTGCGGCTGCCTCTGTTCCCAACCCTTCCTGTTTTGCTCCTTCTGCCATCTTGGCTCAGTAAGAATGCAGCATAAACTCAGTGCTGACTTCCTCTCAAATTGTTCTGCACTTTGCTTCTTGGAAACAAACCGGACAAACTCTGTATAGTTGGATCTGTGGTTTATTTTCTCAGCAATGAATCAAACAGTAACAACTGAGGTAGCCGGAAAGCTCAATTAAGTCAGCACTGGGAGCAACTGCCTCCCAGCGCTGATTTATATGCTCACCTCCACCACCCACCCCTTAAACCACCATCCCACATCCAGTATTTCCACCCTCAACTGAGTAAATATTATACAGTCACATTCCATTCACATCATATCAGGACTCAAGACAGCAACCCCCACGAGCTGCTATCAGGGTTGTCAGGACTGGCATCAGCTCGTCTATCACGCCACTGGTTTGCTGGCAGTTAGGATCTGAATGGAAGCATCAGCTGAGGAAAATTTGGTTTGTCTTGGCTGTATGACATCAGAGAAATGGTGAGCCCAGGAATGGGCTTGACAGTAAATGGAACCCACCCCTGAATACAGAGTGCCAATATCTAATGAAGAGGCTCTTTTTCTGCCCCGCTATTTAATTGCGCTCTTCTTCTAAAAGTCTTCTATATTGTCAGATGGTCTAGAGCAACTATTTCGGACAAGGAGAAAAAATTATATTACTATATTTTAAATCATATTCCTATACATAGGAAACAACTCTAGTGTTTATGAGGTGATATGTAAGAAGTATTAAAATAATGTAAACATCTTAGAATATATCCTTCCCAATTCTTTATTTGTATAGTGTGATTGGAATACAATAAATAATAATGCGTATAAATAAAAGTGAAATCTAATTGAATAAAATAATAAAGTGAATCTAATTTTACAAATCTAGGGATCAAGGCAAATCCTTCAAAATGCATTACAGACAAATCCCATTAAAGTCAATGAGATATTTTCTAGAGCTTCATGTTTGGTATAGTATGATACATGGTACCCAGATAGTTTTGTGAATGCCAGGATATATAGGCTTTTTTTTTTTAAAGAAGTCTTGAAAATTATAATATTTTGCCAACAAAGGCAAATCTAGATACATACCCAGGAAGTCCATACAGGCAAAATTCATCCAACCACATAGGAAAAGTAACAGAGGAACACTGATTATAACCAGCAATGGTTATGATGGTAGAATCCTCCCTCGTTTAATAACCTTCCCTTTCTTTATTATAGTCTTACTACTGATACTGGGATCATCCTGAATTGGAGACTTAAACATTTGCAATATTTTTTTCATGACATTATTCCAGTTTTATGCTTAGAAGTAAAAAACTACTGCCGTTATATCTGCTCTAACCATTCTACAGGACTTTGTGGAATCCTATACAGTTATTTAATGACAGCAACATTTTGCAAGGTTTGGATTGAAAGATTGTTTCTGAGGCCTGTCAGATCAGTTTAATATACCTTCAAAGCCTGTACTTAGAGCACCAAGAAAGGTGGCACAGTACAGAGTTCCCCCACCCATAGCTATCATGTCCTTAACTCTTTCCATGCTACTCTTCTTCAGTCTGAAACACAACACTAGACAGCTTATAATTTGGCCCTGCCATATCCTTTTAGTTTGTGACAGTCCTAAATAAGATTATTTTAATACAAATATTGATTTGAAGACTTTGTTGGCAATATAGTAGAAAGAAGTTAAAATGTACATACACACAGACACATACATACACTCACTGCAGAATCATAAATTCATGTTTCTGTTAAATGAGCATCGGATTCTTTTCTTTTTTTCCTGTAAAAACTAGATATGATTCTATTGCTAAAAAAATACATAGAAATTTCATATAGCTAATCTGAAGCCTGTCTCCTAATTGCCTTTCCATCAGCATATGAAAAAAATGTACATTCGAACTTGTTTAACTATAACTTATATTAGAAGGCAGCAACTGTAGGCTAATATTTATCTATAAGGGAATGAGAATCACATCTGTATAGTTGTTAACCTGGCCTTTGATTAGAAACCACCTGCTCAATGACACAATTATTTCAAAAATTCATCCTATGAGCAGATTTCAAGTGATTCTTTTTAATGTTTGGCCTAGACATATAATTCTGTTTTAAAAATTGGGAGACAGGATAAAGTGGAATGGAGTATGATTCTAGGAATATGAGAATGCATATTAAAAAGATTACGCTGTGTATCCATATTAATTCTATGGAATGCATTTGAAATCTCTGTACTTTTTAAATAAGGAATTTCATGCAATATGCACAACGGTATTCATGCAATAATGCAGTAGGAGAAAATCTATTTAAACAAGAATAGGACCCATGTAAACAGGAGTAGAATTTTGATATCATAGTCAGAGCCATCATCTTGCCTTTCTTGATCCCATTCTCTATACATTCCTTATTAAGTATGTCCTCTACTGCTTCTAGCTGTGGAATGTATTGTCTATGCAACTGTAATTGGCAGTTATCCCATGGGGCTTAGAAAAAGTGTTAAGACTTTAAAAGCTGATTTCAATTTTTTACTATTTAATGTTTTTACTTTCGTTTGAGTGTTGATTGGACACTTGTGATATTGTTTAAAATATTTGACTTGAGATTTTTCTAGAAGCAAGTTAGTTTATTAATAACAAATTAGTAAAGCATCATATACATGTATTATTTTGCAATGATATTTGTATCTGATCCTATGTACTATTCTTATGCATTCAACATATGCAGAAAACCCATGTAGCATAATGCTTGCATAATTGTCATTTCTGGGAAGGAAACAAATACAAAAATAGAATGTCCGCTATGATGCAAATGAGCGAAATTCAAGATTCTGAATTCAGATGAATACATTCAGTACAAAGTTCAGAAAATTAAATGAACATGGTGTTGGTATGGAAAAAGAACGAAAGTTACTTTCTTCAATGTTACCTTCTTCCACGGTGCTGATGAAAGAAGAGAAAACTCTGAAGGAATGCAATTTATTCCCTGTGAAGAATAATAGCAGTCCTAGGAAGTATGTCACTTTCCAGAAGGCCATTTGTATGACCAGAAATGCTGCACAACATGAACAAAATTCTATTATTCTTTCTCCCATTCACTTCTCTACATTGAATTAATAGTAACATTTGACTAACAACAGCAGTTGGTCCCCCATGCCTCAGCCTGAAACAATCTGTCAATCATTTTTTTGTTGAAGGGTACAGAAACTGACAGGGACTCAAAGGCAGCATTGGGATGAATGAAAGTGAAACCATAGCATGTCTTACTCCATCGTGATCTTGATTTCTTGTGGGAGACTATCCTTACAAAGATCTATCAGTTTCCCTAGAGCTCATAATTCTACACGCATTCTATATATGTTGGAATTTAGGTATCTTTGATATTGTTTATACAGATTGTTACACAGCATAAAACATTCTCATTCTCTTCTGTTTTAAAAAAAATTCTTTTGCCACCCTTATATTTTCTTTTAGAGAAATAAAAAAGAAAGTCAAAATAAAAACTAGGGTTCTAATGTATTATTTTTATGCAAATTAACATGTACACAAATCATTCAGTTTATATACTTGCTAGAGAATAAATGGTAAGCAGTTCATCTTTGACAGCTCTGTCAATGTTGGACAATGATAAAGACCTAGGTTTAATCTCCTATTTGCCCAGTCTAACTGGCAACGCTTAAATAAATTGTACTAACCAGCTGTAATAAGAATGCATGTGTTTGTGTATGCAGCTGTGTATGTGCATACAATTCACATATAATTCCTTTCCTAGGCATTTAATATTTTTCCAATATTCATTCAGCTTAGGACATACCTAGCAATTTCCTAAAAACATATTAAAAGAACACATTGGCCAAAATGGATAGAATGGGTTCTTTGACAAAGTTAAAGTGAAGAGACTGTAAGAGTGATGTCATGTCATAACTTGTGGCTTATCATTGGAAGATCACCTAACATCGTCATGGTAAGGTTTGGTTTTGTTGCAGAGCATGTCTTAGACCTACTGAGTTCAGCTGCAGATACTCAAAGGTAAAGGGTGATTGGATTGCAATCTAAATCAGTCAACATGACTTTCTAAAGATTCACTGAAATCTACAGGACCTTGAGCAATGCAGTGGATAAAGGTGGGATGGGGTGACTGAGGATCTGATTTACTTTAGTCATAGAAACCTAAGATAGTCACTGTCTCTCCCTTAATCCACCCATTTGCATATGGATGATAAAACACTGAGAGATCCCTATGGAAAACAGACTGAACTCCAGATTACACGAGAAGTCTAATAATCAAATGATTTAGCACACTGATTCCTAGAATTTAAATTTAACTGGACTGAATACAGAGCTTTAGATCAAGAAATATTTAGTGTCTGAACTATTTATTTACTTCAAAATAATACTAAAAGAGCCATGACTGTACAGTATAGGGTATTGTAGCTCAACTAATTGAATTTTCCACTTTGCTTCCTGAAAATAGTGCTGTCTTCTCTCCATTCATTGCCACTGCAGTGCCTGACCAAAATAATGTTAAAATGTTGTCTAAGCACTATGTTTACTTGCTGAATGGGAATGCACTCTGCAACATCCTAAATTTAATTCTTGATAAGCTGTTGTATCTGAAATCTATTATGATGATTAGTTATGAGTTTATAAGCTTTGTGACTCAAATGAATGGAGGACTTCCATGCCCAAAGAAAGAAACCAAAAAAGCACGAACTGGCTTTTAAGGTAGAATAGTAAGGGGTGTTCCTCTCCATTTAACAGGAGTACAATTATCTGAATAACATTATTTAAATAGTTGAGGATTCAGTATTTTCTTACTAAAATCAGAAGAGAGGAAATCTGTAGGTCAGAATTAATATAGATAGATTAAATAATTTTCAGTATAAACATGGATATTGATGAGATTATTCTAGATAATGAAGTCTTTATTAGTGAACTGAATATTAAAATTTTGAGACAGAAATAGATAATGTTTTGAAAAGCAAATTGGATTAAAATGCAACCTATACAGCATCTCTGTTTTTAAATGCAATTAAGTACAAGAATATTAATGAAATTAAAACTAAAACTAAATTAGATGTCATACAACACCGATGTTAACTATAAAAGCCTCTATTAAGTTACACTATTTTATCTTAATAAATAGGGTGTTGACAAAATATTGCATAAGAACGTCTTTTCTCCTTTGCTCTGGTTTACTAAATGTGCAATTTTTAAAAATAGTATCGAAATCACTCACCTTTTTTGTCACATTTTTGGAAAACTGCATTTTAGCAGTTATCTCCTGGATTTGTATGATATCAGCCAGTAATTATGGTTCACATATACTGTAGTTTAGTGAAATCATAAAGGCCGTTCTCCTCCCTTTCCTTGGCAAAAGAGTATCCCATTACATCATTGCTTCACATGCATTCATTCTTTTCAATATTGTTGGCTGTTTCAGGTTAACTACCAAAATTATTTGCCTGAGAAGCAAGATTTAATTGTCTTACAACTACCTCTGTGAAATACAATAGGGATAACAAGTACCCATTGATTATGCTATTGGATAGAATGAGGGCCCTTATTCTTCCATTTCTCATTCATTTTTGTCAGTGCATTTCCTTTGAAAGAGACCAAATGGGTCCCAGCAGGTGAAAGCAAAGAAAAGTGAAAGGGGTCCTTTGATGAATGACAATAATGGGGCCCTCCCCCCTCCTCTCACTCCTCCCCTTTTTGTAGATTATAAAACCTTATTAAATCATGCCCTGTTAGATGTTGATTGAGAGGGAGTTAGCTTAAACCACCAATTGTGGCATGGATCAGAAAACTCTGCTTTCCTCAATGAGAACTAAGCTCTTCTAAGCTACTTCCCTAAGCTTTGTATTCTAGATACTTTTTTTTTTACAAACCTATGACAACCTCAAACCAAGATGCAGAAACTATGTTCCCATATAGACAGTTACCTCAGTCTCAGTGTCTTTCGATCATCACAGTAAGAAACTGTAATTGCTATGCTGTTGCAAGAACAGTCAAACTCTTCCCTCAGAGAAATTGGGATATTATAACCCCTGTTGCTAATTTCAAGATCATCACAAAGGACATGTAAAAATAGGGTGTCTCCTTCCTTCTTTCAGAGTTTGAGAGTTAAAAAAAATATTTCTAAGATAATAGTTAATGTTAGACCACTTGGGTTTCAAAGTTTTTATATCAGAATCTTAAACTGTACTTCAAATATCAATTCTATGACAACAGATCTATTTTAACTGTGTCCTTTCACAATGTACTTTATAATGCTACATTTTAGTATTAATTTACTTCCAAGTATGGATGCTTACTTTTTTTATCACTCTGTATGTGTGTGTACATGTGTACATACACATAGACATACACATACATTTGGCAGTGTGCTATACTCAACTATATACTTGTTCCATGAAAATATCGTTTTGCTTCAGTGGGCAATTAAAGGTGATCTCCTATGGAATTAAGAGCATAATTTACAGTATAGAAATAAAGATGTAAATAATTATAGTTATAGTTCTAAACAACAGATTATACTATTTGATAGTATATGGTATAGACTGAATTTAAGAGATATTTCTCAAATTACCAATTAGAGCGGGATAAAATCACTGATAGATCATCATTGAATCTTATTTAATCTCCTCCTATACAATTATAAGGGATATATTTTAATAGTCTTATCAAAACATACACACATACACACACACAAAGCAAATGAAGCAAATGTGATCTGGCATTCAAAGAGAAACTTGTGTCACCCTTTTTAGTCACTGAAATGTTTTGATGTCTGATGTTTAAAAACTTACAGATACGCACTCATCACTGAGATGGCTTACAATATCAATGCAGAAATGTATTAGGGTTTTTGCTGTTGCTAATATTCTGCATGTTTAAAATATTAGTATCAAAACCCATCTGACAGATGAAAATCTTTCTGAGCAGGCAAAATACTGCTGTGATAAAAGAAATGTGATGAGACATGAAAGGGATGCATAGAGAGTGAATGCTTTTGAGAGAGAGGCATACAAAAGAAAAGAATTAATTACCTTTTCATCATATGTTTATGCCCATATTGATTCTTTTGATTGATCTATATGCTTTTTACTCTAATAGTTGCTTTGCCTCTGTTTATTTGTCTCCCTCATGTGATGTCTATCAATGTTCACCTTTGATGTTGTACAATGGCTGCTGCAAATCTTCCATTCAGCAGCCGAATCTCCATGGACAAAATAATAAATATTTTGATTTAATTGTAAAGTTAGAAACCATTCGTAATTTTATTTTTAAAGGTATACATTGCATTGTGCAGTAGCATTTACAGTAGCTGTGAGGAGTTGTGAGCCTATGTGACTTATATCGCTGTGTGCTATATGATAATTTCCCCACCAAATTTTCTTCATATAATGCACCAACCATACAATTATACTTTTTTTTTTCAAATGCCACTCCAGATGAACTGGCTGAATTATAATAACATTACACTGTTAATTATTTTATTTACTTGACTTTTCAAAGAAAAATGCTACTTAATTTTTATTAATACATTAGAAGTGAAGATAGAGTTGGGTATTCTTCTTATATTTAAGCTTGTACAGTACACAAATGCCCTAATTCATGCAGAAATCATTTCTTTTGGGAAATGTACCTGTGTATTATATAATGAAGCCAAATAAATGTTAACAGATTGCAAGAAGAAATGACACATTATTTTCTTAAGAGTTCATTGTCTTGAAATAGATTCTTACAAATTTCTCCAAATTACATTATGTATGCTGAAAAATACAGTTGTCAACTAATTGAAGATAAGCTATAATGAACTATTGTGCTTGCCCTTATTGCTTACCAATTATCTACAGTGATTATAATTATGACCAATATTTTTCTTTTCTTGGAAGCACTTGGGCAATAATTTGCTTATAGTTATGTTATTATTGTACTATATTGTTCTGGAAATAAGTTGGTCTACATATTAGCTGCATTCTGAAGTGGGATGAATACAAAAGCACTTAGAGTTTTTAATAAATTCCAGTAGATTTAAAAGAAACAGCCTCTGTGTTGTATGAGATAAATGTTCTTGATTTCTTCTGCTATTTACCTCCACTCCAGTTTCAAATTGTAAATGAATTTATGTTAGCTACAATATCTGTCAGGGCAAAACCATGAATAAGCAGATTGTCTTATATTACAGGCAACCTTTCACAGTCAGATGGAATCCACCAACCACATTAAATACATTGGGACCAGCTCCCAATGATACAGAATCAAAACAAGCCAGTCCCAGTAAGATCAGTTAAACCAATACAAAGAAATATGGATTGAAAAAAAATTAGATGCCAGATAAATTTGGGGTTTCCCCCCCCCCTTTCATCATGTCCAACAACTATTTCAAGTATGTGACAGCAATAGCAATACCACTTAGACTTA
>JANHGD010003925.1:165525-177003 GCA_027560375.1 Imantodes cenchoa | reverse complement strand
AGCAAGACCTCGCGCGGGGACGCACCCACAGGTCCGCGCAGTCCGCGGAAACCACCCCACCGGTCCGCGGACTGAAAAAGGTTGGGGACCACTGATCTAGAACATCAATTGCTATGTGAAAAATCAGAATGCTATTTGAAAGTCCAATACATTATTAGAAAATAACACCATTATTACAAAAGAATATAGTCTGAATGAATTTAATAGTTGTGAACTCTTAATGTAAGAATATTTATAGTTTGCAGAAAAGTATTTCATGCCTGTAATGGTAATGGAAAAAAATTATGAAATAGATCCGAAAACAGAAAAAAATATTGGTATGTTAAAAAATATTACTTATAAAATATTTACTGTTAAAATTGCTAAGTATTTGTCCAAATTAACATCAAAATATTACCTGATTCAAGTCCAAACTCCAAATAGTTTTCTGTTACAATCAGAATTACCATAGCTTTGACAAAGAAAAAGAAGCCAAAGGTTACGCAGACTGATCTTTCTCCTCCCTCTTCAACTTTAAAGTAGTGTGTAGTTAATGAGAACAATATTTTGCTATATATAAAGCGTCAAGGAATTTTTTTTCATATAATTCTAAATAAAAATCTTTAAAACCAAATGCTAACATTAGAGAGGTAGGTCTATAGGGAAAATTATACACATTGTCATAAATTAATTTTGGCCCTAGGAAGAGGGAGGCAGAGCAGTAGTTTTTAAGCTATAAGGCAAGTGTGTTCAGGCTCATAAAAGGTTAATGCCAATTCCTCCTATTTTTGCAAAAATTATAAAACCACATTACTAAATTTTAGCCAAACAATCTAAAATATCCTGGACTATATATAAATGTGTTTTAATAAATCATTACAACATTTTAAAAAACCAATAAACTGTCTTGGCATGTATACTAGGCTTAAAAGAAAACCCCACTAAAATCAAATCCATTTTATATCCAAAGGAGACTAGAACTTATTCGTTATTTAGCAAAATTTTAAAAATTTGGTGCTATAGAGAAAAAAAGACTGCATTCTTGGGAATAGCATCGGGGAGAAGGAATAATATCATGTACAGGTCTTCAGAAACCACCTATTATGTGGAACCTGAATTCTTCTGAGGGAAAAAAACCTTAGTCTTAATTTGCTCAAAATGTGAGGTTATATCTTAGGGTTTGCATGTTAGTAAAAAGTTTCCAACCAGGTCCACTCTGTAGAGCGGGAGAGTAATGAGGGTTGATTTGTTCTTTCAGCCAGCAACCCTCTATTGAAAGGAGAGCTGCCAGCTGGCCTTTTGCTGGAGTTTTCACTTGCGCTAATAAAGAGCTGTTGTCACTAAGCCTGACTCATGACTCTTCAGTATGAGAACCTAACATTGGCGACAAAGGGGGGATACTGAAGAGCAATTACGGAACAAGCCAGCCCGGCGGAAACACAAAGCATCGGACATTTTGAGGCGCCAAATTCAAACTATCAACTAGCAAGCCGCCATGTCGTCCTTCCACTCGCCGATGCCGTTCGACCTGACCAAGGAGAATTGGGGGTCCTACATGACAAGATTCTGCTGCTTCCTTGAAGCCAACGACTTGCAAGGCCTCTCAGATAACAAGAAGCAAGCCATGTTACTGAGCCATTGCGGACACGAGGTTTTCGATATGGCTGTGTTGCTAGATGAGCCAACGCCAATAGAAACACTTTCGTGGCAATCGCCCCAAACTCTGCTGCAAACACACTACACTCTGGTACCGTCAAAAGTGGTCAGAAGATATGAATTCCGTCAATGATTGCAAAAGGACGGCAGAACAATTAATCAGTACATCATGGCTCTCAGAAAAGCGGCCATGCATTGTGACTTCCGTGATTTGGATAATGTTCTGCTGGACCAATTAATATGTGGGGTCCAAGACATACGGCTACACCGGAAACTGAGCTGACTACTGATCACCTTCTGGGGCAAACCAAATCAGGGTGGGCCAAGCGAGCACTCAGAACAAGAAGCTTATCATCATGGTGGTCTTGGAAGGCTCCCCCTGCGAAATGGAAATAGACACTGGATCGTCTATATCCATCATGCCTTGGTCAGCTGTGAAATGGGCAATTCCAGGCCTCAGCCGGAGGCAGCTATGAACGCAACCACTTCGCATCAACGATTCCAGGGTAATCAGATTCCTGTGATGGGCTACCGAGAGTTCAACATGAAGTTTAGCCACCATGAAGCAAGCCTGCCACTAACCGTCATTTGCGACCAACTCCCAAGCCTGCTCAGCTCCGACTGGTTCGGCGGCTAGGAATAGGGGTGACCAGAATCAATGCTACCGCTACCAACATCAACACCACCTTTAATGACTACAATGACCTGCTGCACGAGTTCCAAGATGTCTTCCACCCAAGGCTTGGCAAGCACATGGGCATCCCAATATCCTTTAGTTTAGACCAAAGATACCTCCAATTAGACTTAAGCCTCACCGGGTTCCCTTCATCTTAAAGCCAAAGATTGATCAGGAGCTAGAAAAGCTAATAAGCCAGGGAATACTAGAGCCTGTCGATCATGCGAAGTGGGAAACCCCTATTGTAACACCTATGAAAAACGATGGGTCTATTCGTATATGTGCTGACTATAAATGCACTCTCAATAAGGCTCTCCAGCAGAGCGCATACCCAGTACCGTAATATAGCATCTGCTGCACACACTTGGCCCAGGCTCCATTTTTGCAAAGCTAGATCTCGTGCAGGCATACCAACAGCTACCGGTAGATCATGAGACTGCGGAAGCACAAACAATTGTAACACACTGCAGGGCATTTAAATGTAATAGGCTCCAATTCGGAGTCAGTGTTGCCCTCGGTATTTTCCAAGGTATTATGGAAAGGGTCCTCAGCAAACTACCAGGTGTCATCCCCTATTTCGACAACGTACTAATAACAGCCAAAGACAAACCGCAGTTAAAGGAAAGGCTCAGAGAGGTTCTGACAAGATTTAGGGCTGCTGGACTTAGCTCTAAAGCTAGTAAGTGCCAGCTTGGGGTGCTGGAGGTTGAGTTTCTGAGGTACTGAATCAATGGGTCTGGGTTACACCCCATGAAGGACAAGGTCAGGGCAATCCTGGGGTTGTTGAACTTCTATAGCATTTTTTTGGAAAATAAAGCCACGATCGCTGAGCCTTTACACAAACTGCTATGTAAGAAAGCTCCATAGGTTTAGGGGCTGGCTCAAAACTCTGCATTTAGAGCTGTAAGGAACCTCCTTTCAGAGAAGAGTTTTCTAATTCAATTCAGCAAAACCTCGTCTGTAGTAGTTGTTTGCGATGCTTCACCGTTAGGAGTGGGGGCTGTGCTGAGCCACAGACTGCTTAACGGCTGTGAGGCCCCCATTGCCTATTTCTCCAGGACTCTTTTAAGCGCTGAAAGAAACTATAGCCAATTGGATCATGAAGCCCTTGCCACTGTAGCAGGAGTTAAGCGGTTTCACGAATATCTATTTGGCCAAGAGTTTGAGCTGGTCATCGACCATAAGCCCTTGTTAGGGCTCATTGCAGGCGATAGGCCCACTCTGGCCTCCCTCTCTGACTCGCTGGACAATTTTCTTAGCTGCTTACTCCTACAAGCTAATTCACCGGCCCGGCAAGGCCATGGGACATGCCAACATCCTGAGTCGATGCCTGCTCCCAGACTTAGTGGACGACCTCACTCCAGGCATCCCTGTACTTTTAATTGACTGTGCGGGGCCGGGAATAATCACATCAGTCGACATTGCAGCTCAATCTGCCAAGAACACGGTATTTCGCACCATTTTGAACTGGGTATGGAGGGGGTGGCCACAAGGGCCATTTAAGCCGAGTTCAAGCCATATGCCCAAATGCAGCATGAGATATTGGTGCAAGGGGGGTGCCTATTGTGAGGCAAATGCATCATTGTTCCTCCGTCTCTTCGAGAGGATATACTAAGGGTGTTACATGAGGGACACCCAGGGATCGTTAGGATGAAGGTGCTGGCACGGAGCTATGTGTGGTGGAGCAACATGAACAAACACCTAGAGGAACGGGTCGCAAGATATACTCCGTGCCAGGAATCCCCCCCAAAATCCCCGGTGCACGAGCAGGAACAACCCAGAGCCCCATGGTCTCGCATTCACATAGATTTCGTGGGTCTGTTAAGACAAACTTTCATGGTAATCATAGATGCGTACTCAAAATGGCTCGAAATTGTATTAATGTCTACCAACAATGCTGTACTTAAAATTCTGAGAAAACTGTTTGCCACACATGGGTTGCCGGATATGATAGTATCAGACAACAGGCTGCAGCTTACGGCAACACCATTGAGGGATTTCTAGCTGAATTGGGTATTAAACATACTTTGGTAGCTTTGTTCCACCTTAAAAGTTTTAAATTATAATATGAAGAAATGCTTGACCCTTTTAGACAAATAAGAAATTTAGAAATTACTGTTACATGGATATTATGAAATTATAGTTTTTAAAATGTAAAGTAATTGTTCAACAAGTTCCAACAAAAAACTATATGACATCAAAATTGATAATATATTTTTATTGCCATACACTAAGATTGAATTCAGATTCATAAAAATACCTACGTGCTTTGTGGATTGGGGCTTCTTCAGTCTAGGAAGTGTTTCAGACTATGGCATTTGTTTTATTTATAGTCAGAATTGAGTAAGCAATCAAAAGTAACACTGGTGATCCCTCCTGAATGTATCAGCTATAAAAACACACACTAAAGTCAAATATAGCCCTATCTCTCTTCTATTTGCTGCATATTTTAAGACAAGCACTGAATGATCTGCTGTCAGCCAGAGCTGACATAGAAGACAAGTTTCCATAAGGAACATACATCAACAAAGAAAGCAGTGTCTAAGAGGTAAATAGAAACAGGATATGGATTATAGAAATTGAAAATCAGCCACCACAACTTTTGCAGAAGAAATGGGTCAGAGGAAGAAAAAAATGATACTAAGTGTAAAGACAGAAGTTCCCTAAAGAATAGAGGGAATGTGGTAGTTTTCTGAAAGAAGACAAATGATCACAGAAGTCTAAGATGATGGTTCTCAAATTGCGGTCATATGGCCCCTTGACTGTTTAGATTATTTTAAAGAAGGCCACAGATAAAAAACATGTCAGGTTGGGCACACACACACACACAAAAAGAATTTTATGCTGCAAATACTCGCTTGCCAACGCCAGAAAACAAGATAGTCCATATCTAGTAATGGAACCTGGAGTGGGACACAGGAGAACAAGCAGCTTAGAAGAGGGATCACAGGCAAAAAATAATAAGAGAAACATTGGTCTAAGACTTTCTATTATGAGGAGTGGAAACATACATGTCCTATGCAATATATTATCTACCAGAAGTTTTGATTAGCAACAGGTGTTTGAAGGATTCTGCATAGTTATTTTTTGAATATAATCTTTCTGATGAATGTGGAATTAAAACTTGTATAGATAGAAAAATATGGTCTGAAAGTTTTAGTAGCTTCAAATAACCCTGAATATTTAATAATAGTATTTAGATATTTCATAGATGCTTTATTTGAAATTACATCAACGAATTTAATTTTACACAAAACGTATCAATATGCTAGTATTGCCAGTATATGATCTGTAAAATAAGGAATTGAAATATTAGAAAATCAGCAGGCTCAAGGCTTGTGAAATATTGAATATACAGTATTTCTTACAATTTAGGGATAAAATTCATTCATTCATGAAAAAGTATTTTGTTTTTACTTAATTCTTACAATGTCTTCAAAAGGAGACAGCAGATATATTTATATTGGCACTGTAAAATACTTGAAGGGTCTTTGACTGATATGACTTGGTCATATTCTTTTATGGTTCATTTTTAGTCTCAAGGCATTATAGTTAACACAATTATGGGGAAGTTTAAATATTTAAGAAATCAGCAGCATCAACAATATTATAATACTAATAACAGTAAATTCTTTGTACTTTACTTATATATTTATTTTTTATTTTCTTTCGTTGGGGGCTAGAACAGAATTCCAAGTATGTATTTGAATGTAAGCAAAAGTAGAAGCAAATTAATAAAAAAACCACCTCTCTCACACTGTATGTGAGAGAACATAAATGTATTTCAGTGTTATCTTAAGTCAACTGGGAGAGGGGCATATTTTAACCCATACCCAAAGGAAATGAAAATGAAAAGTCTAAAATACTAATGTAATTAACAGATAGTAATCAGTAACTTCACTTTTCCTATTATACTGTAAAATTAGTATCTCTATCTGAAGTTGCCTATATAGCTCAGCATGAAACAAAAGTCATAGTTGTAAATAGAACATTGAAAAGAAGCATTTGTGAGCAGATAGGTATTGTACAATACAACTACAGTCCTAGACTTACAATGATAATTGAGCCCAATATTTCTGTTACTAAATGAGACATTTAGAATTTTGCCCCATTTTAGAACCTTTCTTGCCAAAGATATTAAGTGAATCACTGCAATTGTTAAGTTGTTAAGTGAATTTTGCTTCCCTGTTGACTTTCTTATCAGGTCATAAAAGGTGATCATGTTACCCCAGGACACTGCAATCATCATAAATATAAGTCAGTTGCCAAACCTCTGAATTTTGATCACGTGACCATGGAGATGCAGTAATGGTCATAAGTATGAATAATAATCATAAGTCACTTTTTTTCAGATGCTTGGCAATGGTCTCACATATATATATATGTATGTATGTATGTATGTATGTATGTATGTATGTATGTATGTATGTATATATCAGTGGTGAAATCTACTTACCTTCCCTACCGATTCGGAAATGCATGCTTTGTGAGCATGTGCTTTGCATTTCGTGCACACGCTTTGCTCACGCCCTGTCATACATGCTTTTTCACCCTCTGCCCATGCGCAGAAGACTTTGCACATACACAGAGGATTTAAAAAAAGAATAGAAAATGGCGACATCCGGGTGGATGGGTGGAGCCTCGTGCTCCTGGCACTATCGGTTCTCCAAACCACAGCAGCCGCCGCTACTGGTACACCTGAACTGGTAGCATTTCACCCCTGGTGTATATGTATACACACACACAAATTTTATATAAAAGTTGGTATCTTCCAAATACCATGGATTAGAGTTGCCAGACAACAGGCAAATTCAAAGGAAAAATTATGCTACAGAATTCTGGCTAGAGAAAAAAAAAAGAAAAATATTTACGGAACTACATTTCCACAATTGTTTTAACAATAAGTATATTAAAATCAAGCACAATCATTTTGAAGGAACTTCAAAAACATTAGGTCATTTTGAACTAGATGGTTATAAAGTGTTTCAATTTATATCAAGGACAAATGTTACCATTATATTATTGCCTGAACTGCTTTAATTTAGTTCTGATGAATTAACCTCAATTTGTAGAAAAAAAATTTCTCAGCCTTAACACTAATAATGAGGTTTGAACTAAAATACGCCTGGTGATTATTAGTGCATGATATTTTCGAAATACCATGGATACCAAATACCAAGTCTATTCCTAGACAGCAGGAAAATTCAGGAAGATGTAATCTAACATACTGTATTTGGAGAATATCAGATTGGGGAATGTTGTATTAGAGAAAAAGCACCAAGTATTTCCTATGAACCATTTTTACAAAAAATTACTGCCGTGAACTTCATAAAATATTCATTTTTTGAAAGCTTAACAGAAGTTCCAGAATACTTTAAAAGGATACATTGCAAAAGCGAGAACAAGGAAACACCAGACTATGCTGATATTCATTTCTTGTGAAGGCTTCATCCAAGTATAGTAAGCTTCAGTTATCAAATATACCACTGTAGCTGCCACTGTGAAATCCACCAACCACTGATACTCAGGAAAATAATGCAAGGCTAAAATAAAAAGTGGATGTTTAGTAATTGAAATATACACATACAGATACTTATAAACTGTCTTCAGGGAACAGACCTGGACATCTGTGAGACTATCAGTCTCCATCAAACAAAAACTGATGGGGTTGGCATAGGTCCCATCAAATAAGTGATGCACTTATATTGGACCAAAAAGGTATGCCTTGCCCTATGGAATAATGTTCCCCCAAAAGTTCAGATCACCCATCTGTGACAGCCTTTAGAAAGGTCTTGAAGACATGGTTCTTTCCACAGACATGGGCCAGGATGCTAAATGAGCCCCTTTTAATGTTCTGAATGCATGATTCCTGCAGCACATGGGTTTTTAATAATTTTTGTTATATTCTTTTTTAATGTAATACTCCCAGTAGTACTGCTGCTTGACACTGACAAGACCCTAATCAGTTTCACATTAAAGGCTTTTGTTTTTTGCCTAAGCAACTGGTAGCTCAGAACCCAGAGCACACTAGGCAAACAGCCTGCACCAGCAAATTCCTTCTGATGTGTATTCCCATTGTGTGCCTCCTCATACTTTTGCAATCCCTTTCTCTCCAAAGAATGTAAATACAAACATTCTCTTCTTGCTAATTATCCCAGTATTGGGATGAGCATTTAAAAGGGCAGGAGAGTGGGGAAAAGGGGGCTATAAATTTGCCCTTTTACATGGCTTCCTTGTGAGCCAGGTTTCAGAAATCTTTTCTAGTATTTCACCCAGTTATTTGGGTTCTATCTTTCTGACATTGTAAAGCAAAGGAAATATGAAGTAAAATCATAAGCACGGCTGCAGTCATGTGATTACCATTTAGTGACTGCTTTGCTTAATGAGTGCAATTGCTAAATGAGGTCTATTTATACATTTTCCCAAAGCACTTTATATGAGGAAAATGGAAAGACAGGAAAGTATATTCATAATCAATAGCCCTAGTTACTTGTCCTTTTCTCTACCACCAAAATCCTAAAATCATATATTCCCAGATGTTTCAAAAATATTACAAATGGAATGATCAGATAATTTGATCTCAAAAAATATATCAAAAGTTTTAGATATAGATTCAAGCATCATTTACATAAATGTGGAAAAATAATGCTACCTTTAACCAAATATTGCACTAATACCACATTCCATCAAGTTATTTTTGTATGCACTCAAAAACCTGTTTTCAACATTTACTAAAGCTTATTAGGCCAGTGCATAGCTTGAAGGTGGTGGTTTATTATGACAATTGATGATGTAATATCCTTCTCTAATATAGAAATAACACAGATATACATTTCTCTAAATTATTGTTTCTTAACCTCAGGACCTTTAAAATGCATGAACTTCTGGCTGGGGAATTCTGAGAAATGAAGTCCATGCATCATAAAGTTGCTGAAGTTGAGAAACATTGCTGTAAACTTCCAAATTCTTCTGCCTCCCTTCTGAGGTCTTTTCTGGGATCCAATAGTTAAAAGAAACTTTTGCGCAATAATCTTCGTCAGTTAATGGACAAGCTGGATGACATTTTGTGACAATTCAAAACTTCTTAATGAGAAAAATGTTACCACTTTCACATCTCTATGGGATGAACATTTTTGTTTCCAGAGTGAAAATCACTCAGATAAATCACAATGAAGATCCTTAATTCTCATTAACTAAATGAACCTATAACACACTGCATAACAGTAATTATTTACTTACATGCATCTATTACTGAATCAATATTATTCATTTTGACATGTTTCTATTCCTTCCAGAATGTGTAGAATTGAGCAACTTTTATTGTACAATAATTAAATATTTGAAATTCAAAGGGAAAACTTGGCATATACATTTGAAATATTCCTTCTACATAGAAAGTTCAAAGAAGCCAAGGACAGCTTATAATAAAAGTTAAACACATGGAGATGAATTAAGCATATTATCGGATTTTTCAATTATTTTATGACTGCTTAAAATACTAGTATATGGATTCTCAAACTGTAGCATTTGTCCTTTTTTAAATATGGGAATAAAAATATTTTCCCAAAACAACAAATGCTCAGGAACACAACATTTTATCATGATTCAAGTTATTATAATCCCTTACCCAATGCATCTATTTCAGTGATAGATTTTGTTTCCAGATGAAGATTAATGTCTTTAGGAATGGTTAATGGCTTGTTTTCAATATGACCATTGTACTTCCTGTTGAGATAAACATATATTAAAAACTGTCAATATTGCAACAGCTCTTACTGAGGTTCTAAAATTGCTACTTAAAAAGTAGCATGAGACATAAACACTGCCTTTCATAAAAAAAAATAATGGGATGAGGTGCAAGCCATCTCCAGTTCAGCTTCTGCTAACAATAGTAGTAGCTCTGAGACAAGGTTGATTATACAGCCCATTCAACCACTTAAGAAAATGAGATTCTACTCCTAATTTTTTTTTATTTTCAGGATGAAGAGTTTGCACCTTATCCTCTTCACTGATATATTGTAAATGTGAGAGGAACAAACTGGCTTTAAATACAGCAACATCAGATGCATATAATCAAACTCAAATCTTTCTCTAACAACATGAAGCAACAAATAAGCATTTTGAGAATGAACTAGGACCAGAGCAAATGATCATCTAACTCATATCTAACCATATAACTTAACAACATTTTCTTCTAAAAAACTACCACAGGAGACAAACATACATCATTGGGAGCTTGAGTTTTTGGGCACCACACAATTATACAGCAATTACAGAAAATAAGAAAAAGTTGAGGAGTTTGGAAATAGGGTGTAATAATGCAAAAGAATATTCTTTGTTCCTTTTTCTTCTCTCTCACCCTTGAAAAGAATAAATGAAGATAAGAAAAAAAGGAAGCAAACAACTCAATGAGTATTTTAATAAAGCTACTTTAAAAATATTATGTTATTCAATAGACAAATTTATTTGCTGAAAAGAAAACTGATCCGTGAATCTAAAGGCTGAAAACAGAGACACTGCCATATTCAGCTTTATCTAATTAGGTATATGTGCACACGTGTGCAAATGAACTTGAGTTTATTTAACTGAGTTGAACTAATGAGCATCATAATACGATTCCATTTTTATGCTAGAATTTTTCATAAGTATACGTACAAAGCGACTCATAAAATTCTGGAAACTCTTTTGCTGAGTGGCAAGAAATGAAATTAGGCAAAAAAAATTAAATTATAAAATTCTTATAAAATTCTAGGAACCGAGAACACAAAAGTTCCAAAAGATGTTCCTGGAGCTACACCTTAAAACTCACAGGCTTTATTATCAATGACTTTTCTATAACAAATTCTTCTGATGAATAGCCGAAATCACCTTGCATACCAAGCATCCTCCAGATGTCCTCTTTTACCTTTGTTAATTTATTTTTAATATAATTATAACTGTTCCATAACACATGAAACAAGGTACTCAAGGATCTACTAAATCCTTAGGAGCAATTGGCAGCTAAACCTAATTTCTCGTCTTTATAATTTACCGTATATTCCGGCGTATAAGACGACTTTTTAACCCCAGAAAAACTCATCAAAAGTTGGAGGTCGTCTTATACGCCCAGTCGAAAAATACGGGTAATAAAAGTGGACAAGTTTCATGCAGTTTAAAGGCGACAGGAG
>JANHGD010003925.1:131837-153628 GCA_027560375.1 Imantodes cenchoa | reverse complement strand
AGTAAACCTCAAGGCAAAATCCGGAGCCGGAGTCCCGGAAGCAGTTTGTGACTGTGTACAGCCACGTTCTGATAACTAGTGCGACCTAGCTGGAACCAATCGTATTGGCTCTTGCCATTCCATTGGATTATTTCAGAGACGTGGAGAGGGGGTATCTGCTTCTTGGGTAACAGTCTATCTTCCATACCAACCTACCCAGGCCTCATGCTCTGGAGAGTCCAGACCATGAGACCATAGTCTTTCGAGACTGAAGGATGCCAATGAAGACTGCATTCCTTCTTATTCCTTTCATTCTTTTATTTATTATTCAGTTGTATAATTAAACTCCTATTGTTAGCACAATTATGCATTATAATACTTTCCTTATTAATGATGCTAGTACATTACTTATACATTTGTATATAGCATTATTTGGCATTTTATTCTTATCCTTTTGTCTGATGCTGCCAGATACATTCAAACTAATTTTTGCATTAACTTAAATTTAATTGGAAAGCCAATTTGGTGTAGTGATTTAAGGCATCAGGCTAGAAACTAGAAGACCATGAATTTTAGTCCTGTCCTAGGCACAAAGTCAGCTACAATAGGTAACTTTAGGCCAGCCCGTCCTCTCAGCCCTAGGAAGGACGCAATGGCAAACCATTTCCGAAAACCCTTGCCAAGAATACTATTGGGATTAGTCCAGGTAGTTACCATGAGTCAAAAATTGACTGGAAGTCACATTTTAGAGCACAAACAAAAGTTATATTTGGAATATAACTATATCAGACTTTTTCCGCCTTGCAATTGATATGCCAGATGTATTTTAAATCAAATAAAATCATAGAGCGGTTAATAATTTAGTGTTTTTTTAAAAGTTCTGTATCCAGATAAGTGAGTTTATGGATAAGTTCCTTCAATTGTTTAAAATGGACATGCTTTAGTGGCAAAGAAAATATGGGCAAGCCAATTGTTACCATTCACAGTCAATGTTTGTTAACACATGTAATATATAATATAGATTCAAACTCACAGCTTCAATCTCAAACTGTCTACCGTGGACCTCACCCCATTCCTAAGAGGTCCTTAAAGGGGGTGTGCATAAGTGCGCCAGCGTGCCTACCGTCCCTGTCTTAGTGTCCCCATTTACCTGTATTTACTGTTTATGTTCATATCTATACTTGTTACCTTGTACATGTTTGACAAATAAATAAATAAATAACACTTAGATCAGTATTACATTTCTTTATAAATAATATTTTTAGCACTGCAAAAATGCTAAATAACTGAAACAGAAATTTCAGCATTGATATATCATTTCTGTTTTCACTATTAGGCTGTCAAGTGAATTCAGTTATTAGAACTCTCAAATGTATTTTTCCCAAAGAATAATACTTTGGAGTTGGAGTCCATAAAATTTCTTTAGCTTCCAAGATTCTCTGGAGATTATCATGATATACTAGAGTGAGTGTGGCTGAAATTTTCAGCTTGATTTGGCTGGGATTGGTTGAAAAAAAATACATGAACTAAGTCCAGCAGATTTAATTCACCCTTTTTACTGCTGATTAAAAAAAAAAAAAAGCACTTAAGTGCATCTTCATTCTAAGAAAATTTATTCACAGCTACTACTAAGATCAGTTAATTGGTCAACCCAGGTGGGATGAGTCATTTCAGAGCCTGAGAAAATTTCATTAACAATATCTAAAATTAAAATATCTATTGTTCTTTTCCATTTTCCAAATTATTAAGAAATGGTAAAATCTCTGCAAAACTATACTTACAACACGAAGTAAAGAATATCTTTACTAATAACAATATTTACAATCTGACCCATTCGAAAAGGATTCCAGACAGAATAAAGAGACAAATACCATTATTAAAAATGCCAATAAACAAAAGAAAACATCTCAGACACAAATAAATTATCCTAAGAACTAAATTCCACTGAAACAACATAGCAATGATTAGCTTGCAAAATGCCAAGAAGAGTCACTTTTACTTCTTGACTAGAGTATTCCATAGAATGGGGGCTTACTACTAAGAATTCCTATTACTTGGTCCATGTTCCAAGTTCCAGAAAGGGGACTTTCAATAGGCCCGAGTAGAGGTCTAATGTTAGCAAAGTATTGTCTGGTACAATATATCAGTGGAGCTCCATACAAGGATTTAAAAGTATTGACCAACACATTGAAATGAGCCTAGAAACCTCTTCGGAATAATGCAATGATATTAGAGTGTTATTCTGCCCTGGCAGCACTATCCCAACAAGAGTCTGTGTGCTGCATTTTGGAGCAACTCTACTTCCATATCGTTGCCAAAGGCAAACCCACAAAAAAAACAAATAACAGTCCAATTGAGAAACGATAACCAGTACATGCAGACATCACCAAAATCTTATTTACTTTGTAATAATAACTGAAAATAATTATTGTGTAATGTTGAAAAAATAGTAGAAGTAACAATAACCAGCAACTTTCAAATTGCTAACTGGTGTGGAAGCTGATGGAGTCCAACAGCAACTAATTAAAAACAAGCTTTTTTCACCTGCACAGAAAGGAAACTGCCTAAATAATAGAGGAACAAAAGATCAGTTCCTCGTAGACTGGATGATTTTGAAAAACTGCAAGACAAAGAAGGCCAACTTGAATGTAGCTTGGATTGATTACAAGATGATGTTTGACTCCCTGCTACATGATTGTATAATTAGTTACCTAGAAATAACAAGAGTGGGTAGAAATATCAGACACTTTGTGCAAAGATCAATGGCACAGTGTAAGACACAGATGGCTGGGGCTCAAGGGGTGTGTGTCACACACACATTGCATTATGGGTGTACACATGTGTACACGCTTTTGTCACGTGATGACATAAAGGTTAGCCATCACTGCCCTACGGAAATAATATCAAGAGGCTGGAGAAAATAACTACAAATTCCAAAGCATCTTTCTAGATGACAGCATTAAGCACAGTCTTGACAATTGAGAACAAGAAGGTTAGTAGTAAATACATCATGAGAGCAAAGTAGAAATTAAAATACCACCAAGGCAATTAGCACCAAGACAATTCCAGATATACAGATGGGACTGGACTCAAGCAGAACTAAAAACTCTGGATAGGAAGACCAGACAAATGATGACAGTGAATCATGCTCTTTATCTATACAACAACGATAGACTCTGCTTACTAAAGAGCATAGATGGGCATGGAATGTTGCAAGTACATCAGACAGATGAAGAAAGAGGCATTGGAAGAATATGTAAAGCACAGAGAAGATGTACTAAAGCTAGTATAAGTTGCCTCCAGAAGTTGTGAATGCTCCAACATTGGAAGTTTTTAAGAAGAAATTGGACAACCATTTGTCTGAAATCGGGCAATTCACTGGGCCAACTTGCTACAGCCAACTCACCACAGAACAACTCACTGTAGGACAATTCAACAAATCCAATAGTAAATTAACTTTTGTACAGAATTTCAATGAACCTATGGCCAATAATAGTAAAATAAAGTTAATCCAGAAATGCAAGAGTTTTGCCGAAAACGTGGTCACCAATAATAAAAGTAACTGAATTAAACTTTTAATGCAGTGTTAAATTGTCTCACAGTGAGTTGTCCTGTAGCAAGTTAGCCATGGTGAGATGTTGTAGACCATGGGTGTCAAACTCGCCACATCACATTGCTGTCACATGACATTTTGCAACGTTTTTTTCCATTTGCGGACCTGGGGTAGGTGTGGCCTGCATGTGACGCATCCAGTCCACAGGCAGCCAGTTTGACACCCCTGTTCTAGACCCTGAGGCAGCAGTCAGCATCACTGAAAGTCACTATCCAACTACCTCTTTTAATAGGAACATAGTGGATTTTTTTCCCTCACAAACTGGCTGGCTCCTCCTTCTGTTAGTTTCTCTTGCCATAATAAATTTGGCCCCTTTCTAGTTTTTTAGATATTTTGCTGAAAAATAGAAAAAAAATCTGAGTTTAATTTCTTTCCAACATTTCACATGGATTGAGGGAATGAAAAGTGGTATTTCCTACTAGGAGACAATACCCTAGTTATTATGCAGAAACTTTCACTTTTGAAAAGTAAAGCTTGTATATCATGGAACTTAGCAAAATGTGTTTTTGTACCAGTTGGCACTTCAGATCAGTATACATTATAGTGTTTTCATTTCTCAATTTAATAAATTACTATATCTATTTAATTTATGTAAAATCCTCACCTAGACAATTTAAAACTTTTTAATTGCAATCACTGAAAACACTTTTAAAATGAAGATGAAGCAAAAAACGAGCACAATTCACTTTAATCAACCGTAAGAGTTGGTCAGCTTTGTTTTGCTTTAAAAGTAATTCAGTAAAATTTGAAGAATAAAAGATAAAAATATGGAATATTCATTAGGATTTAAACAGTTGCAATTAGCATTTCAGAAAGCTTTTCAAAATTCAAGTATCTTGTGAGCCAGACATCTAGATTACTGAAAATTTACATTGGGGTGTAAACCTTCCAGATGTTGCAGAACTGGTATACTTTCTATCTCCAGATACCATGCTAATATTGTAACGAGTTAGCTGAAGGCAAAAGCTTCCCTTCCAAAAGTAAAGTTATGTTCATTGGATGCTATTGCAAAAAAGCTAGAGGGGGAAGAATTCGGAAATATATCAAATGTGCCAGCAGAAATGCTTCTGAATCTTTCTTCAGTTACTGGCATGCATCTGAAAAAGACAAAAAATACAGTCTGAAGAAATTCTTATACTGATGGCTTTTTAATCAATTAATGGTCATGCAGGATTAACAATCATCTGTAATTTTTTCTACAAAATTATCTCCATGGAAGAGTTGTTTTCTGTAATACATTTAAATCCATTATCCATAAGATTTCCCCTTCCCAAATAAATATTTCATAATTTCCATATTTCTTCCTTAAGAACCTTTGGTCACTAACAGATAATTTTCTTGCTCAGTTCCTCTTCATTTTCCACAATGTCATATGCAAAAGAATAATAATACCAGAACTTTTGACAATGACAATGGGGGGGGGGGGCATGTGGGGGTGTATTTACCCTGTTTCCCCCAAAATAAGACATACCCCGATAATAAGCCCAATCAGGCTTTTGAGTGCATGGCAATAAGTCCAAGCGCTTATTTCAGGGTTCAAAAAATAAAATAAAATAAGACAGGGTCTTATTTTTCGGGGAAACACGGTAAACACATATACTGAAAAGGGTAGAAAATATAAATATAAATATGTCTCAACTTTCTCAGTGCTTTAAAAAAAAATTCTATACCATTTTTCCCCCAAAGAATTTACACTCATGTTATTACTGCAATAATGTAAGATGAATTATAACTGCTTAGCAAATTAATTTGTCTATCTGTAAATTTTATTAGTCCATTTTTTTCTAACCTATCTCACATGACTACTTCACTTCTCATATAAGCATTCTATGTATATTTAGTCAAAACTAAAACACACTCACGCCAGAAAAGTATGCATGTGTTTGCAATGTCAATAGAATGTTTTAATATTATACAAGGAAATTTATGAATGAATCACTATTGATAACACTTGCATTTTATGCACTTTCTATTTAAGTACACAATCTCAAGTTGCAATATAAGGGGAAAGATGAAATAAAAAACAAAAATGGAATAAAGTTGCATTATTTAGACAAAATCACTAACAATTGCAGATTAAAGTGTAGCAACATATTTTAACTCATTTAATTTTAAATATCAAAAACACTGAACATTACCCAATTCTCTAATATGTAGTTCATCTTATACATTTTGATTTAATAAAAATATCATTCCTTTCCAAAAGATAAAATATATGGCAAATATCTATTTTTTTCTATTTGTACCTTTACATCAGTACTAACACTTCACACTTGTCCACCCACACTATGTCACCATTTGAAAGCTGGTAAAAATATGCTATTTTTCTGTATTAATAATCATTAAGCCCTTCTTGCAATATCTCCTTTTTCTGTTATCCTGCTTTGACAAAGTTCGAATGTTTGTCTTGACACCTGTGATTTTGGACTATGGATGGCTTAGTACTGGCTGCATTTGCACGTTCAATGGAGAATACCACAAAATGATGCACTTTTTAAAAAAGCTGAAGCATAGCACACAAGCTGATCTTTGACTAGCATGCTAGGAGCTGCATTCCGCAAAGCAATGGAGAGGGTAAGGACAAAACTAATTTTAAAAAATTTAATTTACTTAGAAAGTTAACTATAACTGAAATTATTATTCTGTAATCATATGTTTAATCATTTTCTCTGTCATAACTGAAAATGACAATTTAGGAACAGCTTTTGGACGTCTCTAGGGGCTTCAACACATGTTTTCAGCAGCTACATGTGGGCTTCAGGTTGTGCATCTCTTCCCTTAGTCATAATCTAATTTATTTACTTCTGGCATTCTAGCATGGTGTGGAATTGCATATGAAGTTAGCCACTGTGGTTTATTATTTCCCTCATGGCTTAGCCCATTTTGTGTTACAGTCACCTGTGTCTTATTCAAAAAAGAAGTTGAGGAAATATTACATACCATATCATTATATGACCTAGTCACAGCTTACGAATATTGTAATGAATGTCAAAACTGAAATCAAACCAAAGCTCTGTCTTTAATATCTATTTAATATCTATATAATCTATCTATTGTCCCAATATCTAGAATAAGTCATATGACAATAGATGTCAAAGTCTTGGTATACACTTTTCTTGGTAAACTAGATTTCTACTTTGTGCACCAATGATTTTTTTAAAATTCTGGAATAGACCATTTCAAATTGCAGCCGGTATTTAATATTTTTTATATATTCTCATATGGAAGAATATATTTTTATATATTCTCCCATGGAAATAAAAATTCCTACTACTTACAAAGAGCTGAACAAGCCCTTTCATGGAAGCATTTGAAAAAGAGATTCTTTGCCTGGTAGTCTGAGGTGATGTCGTTTGTTCTATCACAGCATTTTCTTCAATAAAGTCCATATGCTGTCCAGCTATAATTATTGTAGTTGATGTGGTTTGGGGAAATTTTATGCAGTTTTTGTTAAGTATTTTTGTCAAATATGAGACTTATAAAAACTGTCAAACAAAATATTAGATATGAAGACACGAAAGATGCCCTGGTCAACCACTAGCAGAAGGGAAACTGTGACTGCAAACCTCCACTGCCNNNNCACACTATGTGTGTGTATATGTGTGTGCGTATATATATACACATATACATAGTGTATATACACACAGTGTATATACACACACACACATTTCCTCCAGTTCTAAAGAAGGGGCAGACGTGAAGTGAAGACAATTCCAAATCAAACTGATAGGGCTTGCTAAATGGTATAATCTAGACATTTGGAACGTATTTTACATGTGTTGAAACAATAGCTGGATTGCTAAACACACTGAGCCATAACTCAATCCCATTATAGCCTATACTGTGCAATCCCAGCCATCTAATCACAACATGTGGACAGTAAGCCTAACTTATTTGATATCATTCCCAGCAAAAGCATTTCTAAATTGGCTTACTTTTTTACTCTGCCTTTTTGGGGGGAAATCTAAACAAAGTGCTTTCTCATCTGAATTCCAACTTATGGTAATTTGTATTAAAACAAGATGCTGGACGGGCATAAGATAGACCAGAATTTAGGGACTAATCTTTGAATATTTTCCAGTACTTTAAAATCAGCAATACTGAAATGAAATCTTTTTCTACGGTGCTAAAAGGGAAGGAAGCTTAGGAGGAATTGAGAATGTATTCTCATGTGAAAACATTGTGAATCATTCTCTAGCACTGCAAACAAGTTCTTGGTCTGTACCATATGCTCAGGGCCTTTAAAAAAAAAAACTTGGAGCATTCTTATTTTGTGCTACTGCATTGCTCTTGATTTCAGTTGTTGAAAATAACAAGGTTCTCCTATTGTAAGTTACCTTAGCATAACTTTTCTAAAATTCTTTTTACTCCATCCATCAGAACATTTATTTTTCCATAAGTTTATTTCTAAAGATTAATGAATTACTCAATGAATCTTCCAAATCCTATGCAATTAGTCACTTAACTGTCAATTAAGCGAGATTTTTACTAAATATTTATATGTAAAATTATATTAAAGAACATTGGAGACACTTTTCTAATTCATCATGAAAGGGTAATAAATTACTGACAACAATTTTCAGCCCAAATAATACAATTACTTATCACACGATACAGCTTGTTGAATAGAATTGCTGGAAGTTGGGGGTATATCAGAATCCCAGAAACCTCATTTATTCTCTCAGCTGTTTTGTTTTTTTTAAATGAAAGTTTACATAACTTTAGGTATGGAGCAGACAACTGTGTATTTCAGGAAAGAACTCTGCCATTTCAAATCACAGAAGGCAGACACAGTACACATCCTTTTATTTGGTGGTTTGGTTGCTCAATATAAATTAAATAACTGGTTACAGAATCAACATGAAATTTATTTGCAAATATTCCAGTGTTTTGCAAGCATACTGTTACCGGTGCTTAGTGCCAATGCCAATTATATTTCTGCTGAAGATTGGAACACTTAAATTATTTTTTACTAACACATTAAGGATTCTGAATAAGACTTCAAAGAGATTGGTGTGTGTAGGGGAACGTTTTGTACTTTAATCTCTCCCGAGGCTCCTGCGTTTTAAGAGCGCTTGGATTAGTTGGGAGAAAAATGCAACAAATGTATTTTTCTCACCCTCAAGAGAAAGTAGAATCGGTTGAATTACTGCCTGAAAGTACTATTAAAAACAAACTATCTCTGCCCAATGAAAAATACGGATCTATGGCAGCAATTCTGCCTGTTCCCCCTAGAAAGCAAACATCTGGGATTCTATACAAAGATAGTGAACCGCCATATCCCACCGACACACTGAGCTATAGTCGATTTATCAAGGTTTTCAACCCGGCGAGTTATGCAAACTTCAGTTCAAGGAGCCAGATCATGATTCAGTGTGTTATAAGAAACCATAAAAATGGCCCGAGTAACCCATAGTTAAGGAGGCCGTGGGAAGCGGTGAGGAGCCGAGACAACCACATTTCAAAGTCTGCCCTTCTGAAATGCCTTCAAGAGGAGCTGGCGGAATCGCTGCCGCCGAGAGCTGTTGCCCTTCTTAGAAGCTCATTAGGTGCTTGGAAATGAAAGCAACTGGCGCTTGTGACCTGATCCAAGTAGGGTGGTACAACGCCCGCCATTATCCCTAAGTAAAGGTCATATTTTGCTCGGAGGTGGGGAGGCGCCTTAATGAGAATTATTCAGGCATTCCAGGCGGACAGAACAGGCCTTGCTCCTCAAAGAATCTCGCTTTCCTTCCTACGGGGGATCAAGATTCTCCCCTGCTGTCTGTCACACAGCCCATAATAGCGTCAGGCCTTCTGGTCAGTTTTTTAATGCCCACCGGAGTCCTAAAGGGAAGCTGAATCACCTGAAGCAGCAGGTGTAGTAGAGCTCTTATCAACTTGCTTTCTGTGGCGGAAAAGCGGTGTGTGTGTGTGAGGGGTGTGTGTGTGAGGAAAACCCAGCGGGGGAGGTCATACGCGCGACTGAGAAGGCGGTTAAAAGGGGGCGCCAAACTTTGGAGATTCTCTTTCCCCGCTCCTCACTCCCGGTGAACGTAAAGTTCAAGCTCTGTATTTCCAAAACGTTCGCCCTTGTGTGAAGGCAAG
This sequence comes from Imantodes cenchoa, assembly GCA_027560375.1. Taxonomy (NCBI): domain Eukaryota; kingdom Metazoa; phylum Chordata; class Lepidosauria; order Squamata; family Dipsadidae; genus Imantodes; species Imantodes cenchoa. Next base: position 143,949 of record JANHGD010003925.1, on the reverse strand, counting down.
AGCGCGCGTACGTTATCCCCACACAAGCCGTAATAAACCAAGCTCTGCCGCCTTTGTTTGGGTAAATTTTGAACTGGCGGGACATTCCCGTGGCCTTGTCATTTAGCCTGATTGGCTGGCGGGACTGCGCGCGCGCGCGCGGGGGAGGGGGGGTGTTTCTGTGTTACGTGCCTTCGGCTCACCTCAGCAATCAGCCTTTCAGCTCCCGAGGCTTTGATTGTAGGAGTTGCCTTATTTGCATTGATGAGGAAGAGACAGCTGCTGGAGCGTTCAGGGCTGCACCTGACACAATCAGGGACTTCAAGATTAGCAAAGGGAATCAGGAATCCACCCGGCTCAATGGCAAGCATAGCCTATATTAGAGTCACTCATGCAAAATGACCCACATTTGCAACCGGCACAATTAGCAAGGCCCAAGTGCGGTGTTAATTTAGGAGCTGACATTGCCTTGCCTTTCATTTATTAAATATAATTATTATGTGCAGTTTACTAGATGGGGTAAAATATGGATGCCTGCCTCTTCTTTTATCCCTGCAGACATAAAGGCTCCTTTTCCCTACTCAAATTCTGGGAGATAGGCTATGCTGGTGTCTTCCCAAAAGGGAAATGCAAGAACAGCTTTATATATATATATATTATTTTGGTGTATAGAAATATAGAAATAGAAATATATAAACCAAAATAATGATCCACTCATGATCAAAAACTTTGAAGTTTTTACACTATTGTTTATATCTGTTAAGAAATGGTATAGCTCAGGCCAAGCTGGCTCTGCGAGAAGTTTACAGTAGAATAATGTATATTTAAGATTAGGAGGAGAAAGTACACCTGCTTGGGTTACTCTCCCCTCAACCCCTGTTCTGCCTTGGATATTGTAGGTTCTGAAATGTTCATTGGGGGAAGTGGAATTGGAAGGGGAGAGAGATTCTTGTGAAAATTGAATAAGTGCTAATTCCAAGCCAAAGGATGCAGTTGAGAAGCGAAAGCTCCCATTGGAGAACAGGAAATTTAATGAGCTTTTAATGGAATGCATTGCTCAGAGTAGTAAATTATTTGTTAGTTGACGATGCAATCAGCATGCTGATTAAGGTTGCTGTGGGTTCTTTCTTCCCCCCCTTCCCCCCACTAAACATTAACTGAATGAAAACGGGTTGTAGCCTTTGTTCTGCTTGGGGGGCTTTTAGGAGGAAAATGGACTTCCAGAACTGAAATTGTCAATAAAGGTGAGTGCACTTCAGGTGTCATTTGAATCTGGTGAGAAAATGCTTCTGATAAATATTTAAAAGCATTGGAAATCAACTAGTATGTTTTGTGGGTACCCTGGTTCAGGGAAGGCCTAAAAAGGCCCTGCAACCTGTTTTCATTCCACCCTTCTCTGAGATAAATGGACTATATCCTGTTTGTTTGATTTTCCAATGAGATCAAATACCGGTTTAAACATACAGTAAATGTATTCATGCTGATGAGTTCCAGTACTGTATTTTTTGAACAAGAACCGTGAAATAATGGCTTTTGAGATGTGGAGGCAAGTTATTTAAGTTATTAAATAATGTTTAATTTGAGTCAGGCTTGCATGGAAAAGGATTTTTGGCTACAGCTGTCCATAATTGCTACTGAATAGCAAGATTATTTAATTTTGTTTTTGAAAATGTGTTTTTGCATTCTCTTCAGCAGAAAAAGGCTGCTATTCTAAAAGTCACATATTTGTCTCTTGTAAAATCGGTCAAGTCATTAAGGTTTTAAGTAGCCTAAAATCATGCTAGTGCTCTAATGTAGATTTAAAACAATCCTTAACATTTTGGCCATCTGATTTGCCTGCTCTGGGGGTTAAGATTTATAGCTGTCAGAAGGAACTCTATTTTTAAAGACGAACTATAGGCATGGGGGGTTGACTGTTATGCGACCTCAAAGTCTTCCTTGTATAAATCCCCATCAGCTGAATCATCCTGTTAAGCTTGTGACAACAATCAGGTACTTAGATAAATAACCATCTTTGTGTTTTAACTCTTCCTATTGATGACCTAAGAGGTTAAACGCCTTTGACTGGCATTTGACTCCTGACCTCATATAAATGTTATCTTATCAGTTCCTGCTTGTTAACTTGCATTTGGTGCTTGTCCCTGATGGCTTTTGGATAAAGGCGGTTTTATTATATTTCCTATTGGAACTAAACTGTTGCCTTTGTTTTCTTTTGCAGTGTCAACTCAGAATGTAACCTTTTCACCTTTTTTTTGAAAAGGTTTTTTTTTATAAACGTGTGATCTCTGTCTTTCCTTCTCACACACACAATTTACTGTTGTTACCTAAAGCTCTTGAGTAGATGATGATTAATATTAAGTCATTGAAATATATCCATTTGCATTTAGCCCTTATCCTGGCTTGGAAAATATATTATGGAAAAATTCACCACCAACAAACCCCAGAATACTTTAGAAGAAAGAAATAAAGAAACGGGGGAGAGGCATGTTTCATAATTGTAGGTTTGAGCAAGGATGAGATGAGTTCCTCAGATCAGATATGCAAATATATATTTAACAAAAGAGCCAAGCAGTACTATTAACCCTCTTTTTTTCCTCCCCTTTCAAAAAGAGGGAGGTGATGTAATCTTCCTGCTATCTTCTTTTATTCAAGCTCCTTTCCTAAAGCCCTGCTGTTTTACATAGACTTCCAGTTCTATTGCTAGTTTGTCACTATAAACATCAGACAAGAGAAATTGAGAGAGGCTAACAGATTGAGATATATATATATTATATATATGATTGCACCTTTTATTATACACTTATGATAATGTAAAATACATATTTTGTACTATGCAGAAACATATAAGAGTAGATAACCTCACTTCCCCCCCTTCCTTTTGATTTTCTGGTTGATTTCTTTACATTAATTCAAAATTAGGAACAATTAGAGACAGACCTTGAAAAGGTAGCCATCTTGTGGGTGTCGCTCTATTCCTCTGAATCTGACTATCTAATTCTTTTTCTTCATTATAACTTTCCTAAGAACATGTAGTCCATGAGATACTAGATTGCACTGTCACTTGCCCTTTTATATTCTCATGCAAGTATTTGCTTCTTCCTGTTCCTGTAGAAAATCCTAGTTATAACTGCATGGATGCTAAGGCCTCTTATTTATATAAACATGGGATATTACTTACATAAACATGGAAATTCCCCAAATCAGATAAGTCACAGTCCCTTTCCCCATGGGTGCATTTTCCTTCCAAATAAAGTTTGGGCTGTTTGATATTCCAACATGGTTATATTTCTCTAGACAAGAAGTGAAATAAGGAATACATGAATTGCTCAGAATTACCTTTCTTTAGACATGTATTTATATGCTACATGTAAGTTTAGTAGAACTCCCTCCCTAGCAGATGAAGTGCGAATGTCTCTGGCTTTATCCTTCCTAGCAATTGCTCATGCTGTAGGCTTGAAAATGATTAAAGAGGAATATCAGCAAAACAGTTCTGCAAAAGAAATGATCAGTACTATTTATTAAAGATTTAAAGGAAAGACCATTACTTTTATGCACATGCTAAAATTCTGGAATTGAACTTCAAATTTGCATCAGCAAATATGGAATATATAGAGACATTTTGGGATGAAATTAACAAGAGCATAGTGGACTTTAGGTATTGATAAGGGCATATTTGACAGATATTTCTAAATAAAATCAAAATGGTATTTTATTAGATAAAATATATAATTATACAAAGTGAAGCTATTTTTTCTTTATCTGCTAAATAATAATTAAAGAGTTGTCCCTCTCCCTTTTAAAAAGGTTTCATATTAAAAAAAATGTCTAAAATGATCAAATAGGCTGCTAATTAAAATGCATATTTTTCATATTAAAATAGCTTTATAAATAACTGATTAGACAGGAAGGTGCATTGTCTGAGGAACATTTAAATCATGTTTATTGACCGGAAAAGAATTTTCTCCTCTAAAAATGAGAAAAGTTGACCAATTGAAATAGAAGGGACTGTGATTTTTTATATTTATTCATTTATTTATTAAATTTATTTTCTGCCCATCTTATTTCAAAGCGATATTGTCTGCACACTGTATTGACATAATGTTTAAAAATCAGGCTTTTTTCTCTAGGCATTTTTGAACCTTAAAGACTTAGCCATGGGTGGACATAGTTCTATCTTTTATTTCCTCAAACTTTAGATCAAAATTGTTTTATCGTGTCCAAAGGCAGCCTTGTGTTCCCTGCCTCTTTCCCATATTAGTTTGGGTAAAGCTATGGAAGATACAGGAAAAATAGTAACCCTCCCATTCCATCCTTGTTTCTTTTTCTTTTTCTTTTTGGTCTTTATTCGTTTGTCACTCAGCTCTGGGAAACAAAGCTCTGAGTTTACAGGTGTTTCTTGGCACTCTGGGTCCCTGAGTCCACATCCATCCACACGGTGCCTGCGTCCACATTCATACTTTGCTAATTCCCGTGTCAAGCTCTCCTCCCGTCTGTACCTTTGTGTGTGAGGAGGTCACACCCAAGCACGGATTAATTCCCTTCCCTGGAAAGAGAATTAACACGTTACCTGTCTCTTTATTTCAAGTTTTCCCGCTCACTTGCCCACTCCTCTTCCCATATGTTATGTCCTCTACTGGTTTTTCTTAATCCTCCATAATGGGGACCAAATAGTTTCAGTAAACTCAATGCAAAATCCGCCCCCGCCTCCGATTTCTTTCCCAAAAAATCCTGATTTAGATGGCAAAGAAGGAAGCCCCAGAAGGAGAGTACTGGGTGTTGCAAGGATGATAAAAGTGAAAGGGCTGGCTTCGATTTCCCTTTGCTTCAAAGGTGGCCCTACACCAGCTCGCGGTGGGTGCGCCAATTGGGGCTGCGCGGGGAAGAAACAACTCGTTTACACCTTCGCTGTAAGGCTCGGGATTTGTTCGACTGTGAGATGAGGGGCTCCAAGCTGGAGCGCTCAGCCCCTCGGAGACTCTCGGTTGGTTAGTAATGGATTTGGGCCGCTTGCTTCTAATATCACGGAGCGACTACGTTTCCCGCAGATTTTGCTAATTTAAGGTTGCGGAGCCTAGAGGGAAGGCGAGATGCGTTAAGCCTGCCTGCGTTCCCTTCCCGTCCCCCAACCCCGCAGCGAACCAGACCAATCCCGGTTTCATTGGGGATCCGTGTCAAGGCCAGGTTTGGGGAGGCTGGCGGGGAAGATAACAGCGGCATTAACGGGGGGCCTACAAAAGCCTTCATTCATTCGTTCACAGGGCGATTCGGGACGTTGCCAAAGGGGCCGACTTAGAATTTGCAGGCTGTTCTGGTATTTGGCAAGAGCAAGAATGACAACTTATTGGAAGTTCTCAAGGAATCATTTATATTTCACACTCCACTAGGCAGCTGATTTGAGATTGTCTGTTAGCATAACAAAAGCTCCGAGCCTGTGAACTTCAGAACCCTTTCGACCTCTTAGCTGCGGGCTTGAATAGCCCTCAGCCCTTCCTATAGAGCTCACCCAAAGCTCCCCTCTTCGTGGTTAAATTGTTAATCAGGGTAATTTAATATAGTTTTCAATATGCCTCATCTCTTATTGGGGAGAGGCATTCACGGATTTTCTCTCCTCCCTCTTGCTGCTTTTTAAAATTCAAGTGAGAGGGGCAGCTGCAGACAGGACCCCCCCCCCTTCCACACCCTGTCCCCCCTCCTGGCTGCAGTGTTCAAGAGCAGCATCCAGAGTGAAAGTCTACGAAATGCATACACATACACAGCAACAATCCCTTTTCTTGTAGTCTAACATGAACCTGAAATTTCAGACTGTTACCCCACCCCCCCAGCACTTTTTCCTCCTCCCTGTTTCTCCCAGGCAGCCAAAACAAAGGGGTGGGGGAAGAATTTAGCTATACTAAGGCAACAACCTCAGATGTCATTCCTCCTTCTAAACACAGTCACAAAATCCACCTTTTTTCTTGTTCCTCCATAATCTGCCAATTCAAAGGGACAAGTGGTAGGTGAGAACAGTTCTGTCCCAAGCATCGGTTATCTTCCTCTTCTCTCTAATTTTTAAATATACTATTCCTCTGAGGACTTGCCTTTCCCATACAAAGTGGACAAGTGTGATCCTTTGATTTATCTAGCCTTGAATGATCTCTTTTTCACATATGCACAGATTGCATACATATACACCAACAGCAGCCAGATTCTGATATTTTTTTTAACATTACAATTCAGGCATTCCATTTTCCTAAAGCTGATTTGAACTCTTCATGAAATGGAGATCACTGAGTTTTTACCCCACCCAGATCCATAGGTGGAATATAGATAAAAGAACAGATAGCTATTTCCCTTCAGAAATTAGTGTATAGAAATCACTAATGAGATCCTTACAATGAGATCCTTTTCCATCTTCCTCCCAAATTTGGAAAATATGTGATGTCTCTGTGTTTGTGAGAAGGCATTTAAATTATTTTTTAAATCAAATAGGGATTTTAATATCTGGCTGTGGGTAAGAACTTGTGAAAAGGGAACTGTGTAACTTTAAAATTTCAGTAGCAAAGTAAAATACATAACTGCTTAAAAGATGCAATTCTTCTAGTATGCTAACATATTTTTAAAAAGATTCTTGCATTCTTTATGTGCTCCTGAAACCCATGAGATGAGGTTGTATAGGATCAATTTTCACAAGGCCATATAGGAAGGTCTGTGATTCAGCACAAATTTGAACACTGATCTATATAGTCCAATACTACACAGAATTATATCTCAGTTCTTTTAATTAAATACCTTAGATTTTAATATATTACTATGATTCCATTTATTCTAAGCCATTTTAAACACACTGAATCATTACTGAGTTCAGTGGGCCTAACTCCCAGATTAAGGCAGTTATATTACTCTTCATAGCAGAATAAGATACTAATTCATATGAATATCTTACTATTCATAATAATCTGTGAAGGGCTTTGTCTCCGTTTCTTGTGCAAAGAAAGCCCACCAAACAGCCACCTTGCTTTGTATAGTACTCAAATTAATTGGGGTAGGGAGAAGGCCTGACACACTTATTTTCTGTTATGGTTCCCCAGGCAACTGTTTTGGAATACTGTACAGTGTCATAATCTGGCAAACTTTCAGAAGAGGCTCAAGGCTGGCCATGTTATAGAAATGTACAATTTAATCAGATGTCTTTGAAGCTTTACACATAGAAACGTATCTAATGTTCTCAGTTTTAAAACTTTTCATGGCTATTTTTTCTTATTTTGTTATTGTTTAAACTGTGACTAATTTTAAATTTGTTTTTTTTTAAATAGGCAGTGCTATGATTTTATATATGAATATTTCACATAATAGTTTGTTATTTTATTAAGATCTGTACCGCAATATATCACCTTATTTTACTGGATTTTGAGTGTAGTTTTCTTGTATTATTTGAGCCAGACAGAGTGAGATGGCTTGGTAATTTCCTAAATATCCAACATTGTTCTCATTTTAGACATAGACATAAGAGTCACTTCAGTCTGAAAAGCTAGCAAAATCACTTTAGGTTTAACTGAATTTCAAACTACCTTGTTTAAGACCCAGTCTAAATAATGGGTGGAAGTTGTTTCTTTAAAGTTTTGCAAAAGCGAACTTTAAATTGTTTTTATTTTGATCATAAAATATATTAGAGGCTGTATTTATAGACAAATAATAAATAGTAATATTTCCAGTACTTTGAAAGAAAGGTTTATTTACTCAATTGTTTCTGTTGAATTGTTTTAAAAAACATCTGAAGGATTATTTAGGTGCCATAAAAATAAATCAATCAGGATTACTAATTTCCAAATAAGTTTTCTTTATATCATTGGAATATGATTTCATGCTTAGAACTATAATAGACAAATCATATCTTTATATTACTGCTGTATTTCCATATTTTTAATGCAGTCCTTTCTATATGCAAACATAGTAATAAAATATTATGAGGAATATTACTGTTTGAAACAGTCTGATTAATTTAGAATCTCTTGTTTTTAAGTAACAGAAAATAATCATCATTTAGTACAGTGCTGCTGTTGAAAACATTCTGTTCAATGATCCTAGTCTTATTTTTCCAAATATTGCCTCTTTAACATTTATGTAAGGCTCTATACACAAGTATAATTTTTTTTAAAAGGAATTCAGGAAAGGTGGAAAGCGTAATTTTAACTATGAAATGACATTTACATTTTTGCCATGCTTTCACTTATTATCACATTTTCCTTTTCCTTCATTTTTTCCCCTTCATTAGAATTTATGATCCATGTCCATCATTACACTTTCACATCTCTGAGTTTGTTAAATTTTCTTTGGGAGGGTTAATAAACATAAAATGTGCATGGGGCGGGGATAGGGATGGTGTCCTTTTTAAAAGTATGATGTTTGAAAAGATCAGTTTTGAATAGTTTATATTTTCTGTAAGTCAATTAAACAATTTAGTTGAATTTTAAACCAATGTGATTTTTAAACCCTGAAATTATTCAAGTGCTTAGCCACCCTTTGCTTTTTATCTTTTATTGTTGCTTGTTTTAAATACTGCTTCCATATTGGTATGCTCTAAGCTCTAAACCATACTCAGCTGTATGATTTGGGCCTGTTTCTGTGAAAGGGGATGTATATTTATTGTTTGTGATGGTGTTTGACAGGGGAAATGGATGCAGACACCAGAACAATTATATTACAGTCCCTTTGGGAATGCCAACACCAAATTTAGCCAGACTGATGGGGTACTGTCTAGACAGCCCCTTTTGTGTATCAGCTGTTCTCCCTGCTTTATTTAATGTATGACATAAAACCTGCATATGAATTCTCAGTGTAGCCATCCTTACAACCATGGTCTGCTTTTATAAATCTTCATTGGCAGCAAGTATAAAAAGACCATCCTGTTCTTACAACATTGCATGTTCTGATATTATACACTTAGCATATAAATAATATGCAAGATAAGACTGGTTCTTTTTCTCCAAGTAATTAAAATGTGATTTGCTAGAATTAGATACCATAGTCATAAGAGTGATGAATGAGGGGGTCTGGCTGACCATTAAAGTTGCTTAGGTTTTTGTTGATTTCTTTTGATGATTTTTTACAGTCAAGATGTATACTCAGGTCAAATGTTTCTCTTTCCATAGCTTTACATGAAAATTGTATACTGCATATGTAGACTGAGCATAGAAACATCCATGTGAAGAACTATTCTGAAAGAGTGGACAATGCTAAAATACAAAATGTTTAAAATAATTACATGCATAGTGTGAACTTTTAAAAAATTATGCTATGGCATCTTAGTGTAGATCTATAGGCAGGAAATGGAAATTGCAAGGGAAAGAATCATGCATACTGGAGAAAAATAAGGAAAACTCTATTTTATTTTTCTACTTGTCACTTCCTTTTCTTGAACAGAAACATGCTTTTATTTATTTGTGTTTCAAAGAATGACAAATTCATTTATGGCTTTATATGTCATTTTGTTTTCTATACTGCAGTGATCCATTTGACCAAGAACTCCAGTTATTCAGGGCAAGGCCAGACTTTTTTTTTCTAAGAGCACATAAAAGAGAGCACATAAAACTAATCATGACTATAATAATCTGTTCACTTAGAAATATATAAGCTGAGCAGATAAGTTATAGAGCTATAGCAAGCAGAAGCACTGCTATTTCTCAACCAATGCCAGCTTAGCTATTCCTAGACTTAATAGTTTGTATCTGAAGTCTCTTCTTACATTACTTTGAGGCAGATGACTGGAATGTTTTTAGTTAACAAGAAATTGATTTTGCCAGTGTCATGGAATAATACTGATCAATGTGGTCTTCAAACAGTCTGGAAAAATAGGTTAGGCTGATAGACAACAATAAGCCAAAAGTCCCCTAGTGGATTTTCATGGATGAGTGAAGACTCAAATCCAAAGCCTTTGGCCCATCCATTGCTCCATCTACAGCATTACTCTAGTTCTTCTTCCTTGACTATACATTGAGAAGAAAGTCAATAACTATAGTGTAGGATCATCATGATAGTTAACATCTCTTTGAAGGAGAAAGGATATCTGAGGTCACACATCTGGTGAAATCTTCCATTTTAGTCCTTGTTATTCTTTTACCTTTGTAGAATGTGAATTCTACAACATTGATATAAAATGTTGCTGTCCGCTGTCCATTGCTATCAGAGGTGTTGGGCCCAGTTATTTTTATGTATTTGCTTATCCATTATCCATTAGCCTGGTAGTATGGTATGTTACAATCTATAAGCAGTTTGGATCTGATTTTGAGATAAATGTCAAAGTGTAGCATTTGTAAGATTATTTTTTAGTTCTGCCCAGAGATGTAATATATTCCATATGGAATTTATTTGGATGTATCACTCTTTCTCACTAGGTTTTGTTCCATTAGTAGATTATGCTTAAAGGATTCATAAAAATAAAATATTTATTATTGTGGTCCACAATATCCTGTTCCCTGACATAGAGTCTGGATGCCATCCTACTGTGGATTTTGACTTATACTTTGGAAACTTCTTAATGAAATATGCAGCCACTTGAGAACTGGCCCTGAGATCATAAGTTACTCTCAAAGCAAGATAAAATGTCACAATTCTTGGGAAAATCAAAAATTCCTACTTATGTTTTTATGAGTTTATTACTAGATTGACTTTTAAGCAGTTTTCTGAAAAAAGATCATATTTTCTTTATGCCTACTGTAATCAGAATAGATCAGGGGTGGGTTGTGGATCCGTTTGCTGCCGGTTCGCTCAGGGTCAGGCTAAGTGCGTGGGCACGCATTGTGCTCGTGCACGCCACCCCAAGCAATCAAAAAATAGCTTATGCGCATGCACAGAAGCAAAATCTAAAATGGCAGCATCCACAGACCAGCACTGGATCCGTGAAGACATCACCGGTTTACTAACGGTTCTAAAGAACCGGTTAGAACTGATAGAAACCCACATCTGGAATAGATATTTTAATAAAACCAGCTCTGGAATGTGATACATTAAAATAAAATAATTTGTATTAATGGTGGTCCATTTAACCAATACTAGCAAATGCCATTTTTTCCTTAGGTGGCTGATTTTCTATCCCTGCCTGGACATACAGAAAAGATTGAGCCTATGGCATTTATACACAAGCTAAGGGGAAGGTGGTTCATTTCAAAATACAGGATTCATCTTTTCTTATATGCAGTACTAATTTACATCAAATCAAAAATATACATCCATGTGAAATAATGCTCTGTAGACAATATTTTTAGCAATTCCAGACATTCCAACTTTTAATCTAGATTTATTATGCCAACCAAATTGGGTTTATTGCTTAATTCTATGCACTTAATTCTATGCACCTTTTATCCATTTCTATGGTAAATCAAAAATCCACTTACCCTCTAGTTTTATCAGATTTTTCAATGAATGTCCACTTGCTTATTACTTCAAATATTTTTACTTTTTTAAAAGTAATAATGAATGACATATTGGTGTATATTAAAGTTCAGCTGAAACATTATATATTTTAGTAATGTGTACTCAGACCACCTTGTTGCAATATTTTTTTTTAGATCAGTGCTGATATGTCTATTACATGAAAATAAAAGTCACATCTGAAATGCACTTCTGTAGTAGATGTTAAATGTATATGGGAGAATTGACATATGTAGATGTGAAGCAGAAGTGTAATTCGAGTTGCTATATTGTAATTTCATCAGCATGCATCCTGTTGGCAATGTTTTGGAATCCTGACCACAGTAGTATCCTTCCACTTCATAACATATATGGAAAATAGAACTCCACTGAATGGGTTCATCATTCTGAGTGTAGAGTAAGTGCAAGATCACCCAGCAGTGATTAAGCCAAGATCAGTTGTGTTAATGGATAAAAGCTGGATACATAGCTCTGGGAGGCCTATCCAACAAGCATGTTTTACTGATGAACTAGATGCTAAAATCTATACTAAGTTATTTTCAATAGGAACTAAGATTTAAATTATGATAGCACTTGTCCCTCTGTTTATTGCTAATAAAAACACCCCTAAGAAACAAACCTTAGCAACGTGCATTAATCTGAAGAAAAAAGACATGCGGGCTGATTGATCACCCACATCAGTTGAGTTTTCCCCCCCAATTGTATTACTTGGAAGTAAATCCTACAT
>JANHGD010003925.1:52589-63274 GCA_027560375.1 Imantodes cenchoa | reverse complement strand
AGGAAATGGGGATTTTGCAATAACCTTCCCCTGGAGTGGGGAGGGAATGGAGATTTTACAGTATCCTTCCTCTGCCACACCCACCAAGCCACACCACACCCACCAAGCCACGCCCACAGAACCAGTAGTAAAAAATCTGTGAATCCCACCACTGAGATTCAGGGACCTTTAGACACTCAGGACTCCAGGCCTAAGCACCTACAGTAGCTAGATCTTCAACACCTTCCAAAAGATCAGCAAGGCTGGGGCCATCCTAAACCTGATATACGGTATACAGTTTATGTGCCAAATATAGGCATATTCCTTCTACTTTCTGATTTAATGGACTCCCTTAGTCCCTTAAGAGGCAGCTTTGTTAACAGAAGAGCTATATCTAGCCTGGAAACCCCTGGTTTCTCAGCTTGCTGGCCTCAATCCTTAGTCTCTTAGGCAAAAGCATCTATTGGGATATGTATAAAAGGTCAATGACATCAAAATGATAGTCTATTCATGAATTAAATCCTACATCTTTGCAATATGTCTCACACTGTTATAGGGATATAAAAAGAGTCACAGCTTCAGTTGTTGGAGCAATTAGTGGGAGACATGAAAACACTGAAAAATTGAAAAGTTGCACTCACTGAAAAGGAGATCTGAATTATAAAAAAAATAATAATCCCTGAGTATATACCCCAAGAACTGATTTCAAGATGTGCCAAGCCACGGTGTGAATGGATAGTGAATTTTTGACCATACTGTTCTTGTACTATCTATCATGGTATGGTCATGACCAAGGACGTCATGACTCCTAACTAGACTACTAGATGACTTATGATTAAAAATTAGTGAATGATGATATTCAGCAATCCAGCTGAAGCAATCCAGCATTGACTATATAAAGAAAGTTGGAAGGAAGAGAAGTTTGAAATTCCATCATTTTGCCAATTATCATCAGAGCATATTCCAAGGGGGAACTTAAATACCCTATTGTTCCTTGGTCAACAACCAGAAGAGCTTCATTGGTGTTTATGAATTCACTGAATGAGTGAATAAATGTGAGATGCTTATGTTAAAATAAAACATTTAAAATGTCTCAGTAGTCTCCTGTTCATGAGATAGTGTCCATTGGCTTGATTCTGGTGCTACATAAAAAAATTCATTTTTTAAAAATTAGAGGATATTCTGAAGGTGGATGGACTCAGTTACTAGAGTGGTGGTTGTACTTTTAGAAGACCTAAAGATTGTCCTGGAGAAAACCTATCTAGGTCATTACTAGCAGTTAATAGTAACTCAATGGCTCATGATCAATCAAAAGTCTGGAATACAAAGAAGTCACTATAATAGCAAATTCAAAGGAGGAATAGTTTCTTAAGAAGTGCAAATCAGGCTCCAATTAAATTGGAAGATGACAAAAACAAGAGTCTTCTTAAATCTAAGCCTGATATATTTGTGTCATATGCATATACTATCATTTCTGGGTTCCATCCAGATGTTGTATACTAGATGTTAACTAAATCTGCCTGGAAAATGCTAAATGCCCTGGAGCAGCAGGTATATATTGTGCTTTCCAATTTATCACTATTTTTGCAAATTATACCTATCAGGATTATACCCATCAGGATTATATTTATATACTACAGAAATTTTAAATGTTAAAAATGTTTCTAGTTCTGTAGCAGAAGGTAAAACTCTTGATCACAATCACCAGATTACATCTGCAATTTTGGTATCATTGATCTTCCTTTTAGACATTCTCTTCTTATAATTTAAGGGTGTAGCTATGTATTGGAGACTTATATTTGCATACAACATTATATAGAATATGAAAACAAATTTAACATTTTGGGAATAGTTAGGCTAATTTGGAAGTATATTCAACACATTCTAAATGAACTTACTTTCTAGAATCAAGCTTGGGGGGGGAATCAGATAGTAGTCAATTAATCTCACCATTGATTTGCAAATATCTCTTGAATCATCAAAAAACTTCCTCCATCTCAAAAAAATTACTATTTTTTCTTTAAAATAAATAAATAAGTGAACCAATGAACTGGCGAGCACACACAGGATGCATTTAATATGGAAAACAGATAAACACTCTCTTTAGAATTCAGAAACTAATGGCAAAGTGAATTATTTGGTGGTACATAGTCCATTCAGTTGCAACATAGAAAGAAATCATGCTCAAGGATACTATTCTTTTAATAGTATATTGACTATTTTCATGCAAAAATTTAAAGTGCTAAGGCAGCCTTATATGCATTTTCATTTGCATTTCAGTAAAGAGCTTCTTCATCACTTAGCAGTAATTCCACACATTCAAGATGCATTCATGTCTACTTGAATCTATGGGAAAAACATTAAAAATGACCTCTGTTGATAGTCTGACAATAACCTGTGTAATTATGCACTTGTGTGCATTGTGGTAGTATTCAGATTATTTTATTTTTAAAATTTCCTATATTTTAGCTTAAAAACACTTATGTAATAATAGAACCATGAATGCCAGGCAGCTTCACTGAACTGTGTCCATGTTTGTTGTTACTTCCAAAATTCATGCCATATTGTTGTAAAATAAGAACAAGTGGATGTTTTGATCAAGAAAACATCTGAAAGCCATAAAACAGCTTCCAAACACTACATATTTGGGCTTCAGAAGCTTTATACAGGGCAAATGCCTCAACCTGACGCTTTCAAATTTAGGAGGAATGTCTAGGAATCCTGCAGTTTTAGTTCCAACATAATGATTATGAATTAAAGGTAGATAATCCATTCTCAGGCCATTTCCCTTCATAGTAGAAAAATGTCAGCATATTTTTTCCTAGTAATCAAAAATAAGCTTTGTTTTTATGGAAGTTGGAATCCTGTGTGTTTACTGGAAGGACAACCAGATTTACTTCCATGTGGCCTGAAGTTTCAATGTAGATAATTGAAACGTTTGATACTATCAATACTATATTCTACATAGTTAACTTGTAAAAAATTAACAAAAGAATAATTTCTTATTTGTGGCACCCCACTGGATTATACTATTAGTCACAAACACAGAAAAAATATAGTTTAATGCGTTACTCTTCTTCAAAATCTTTGTTAATTTGTTATTTTAAAAATACGTCCTTGCCATTTTTATGATAAAATCATTTCCTGTATGAAATAGCCACATACTGAATGTGATAGAAAATTACTCTCTTACTCTGTTGGATATTAAGGAGCAAACTCAATAATTTAACAATAAACATCTCTCTTTGATTGTATTAGGTAAGTTCCATTCCAGAATTACCAAGGAGATATATATTTACTGTTTCTGCTAAGCAACCTTTATTTTCTCCAAAAATATTTTCCTCTCTGAGAGGAAAACAAACTTTCCCTCATGAAGCCTGCAAACCAAACCATAAATGTCAGATCTAAATCCTGCAAGAAAATAAATTCCCTCTAATCCTGGCTATTCTTCAGGATGCAAATGAAAGCTAAAGGAGTTTCTTTGGCCTGCTGTCATAAGACAGGCAGGCTGCTTGCAGAAGCTGGCCACACTCTGGGCTGGGGTGGCAACCTTGCCCCTCCCCCTCTCCATCCTAAGACTTGGTCTCAGCTGCTTGTCTTTCCTAGCAAACCACAAACCAAGCAAACCTATCCGTAATAGCACCCTGTAAATTAATTTGACATTTCATGCAAAGGAAAGCCGGAGGGAGGGAGGGTAACCCTCCAAAAGCTACTGAAAATAAAAGCCACTCAGACATCCCAACCTACCTATAATTTTGGACTGAAGAAACCTGGAAGATGAAATCTCTATGGTAATACACACATACACACACAGAGCATTCCTCTTCTTTGTTAAGACAATGTAGTCCTTTGTTTCTTATCCAATCAACAGATATGAAAGTCTCACTTTTTACTTTCTTACCATACATCCAGGCAATAGCCAAAGTGAAATATAGCAAAGAACACCTTTATTTTCCACTGAAAATGTCCTGAGTGGCTTAATGTAGTGCCAAAAAAGCCTACATCTTTATTTATTTGCTTAGATCTGTGACAGGGTGGCATCTCTAAATATACATAATAAAAAGGCACCGTTTATTATTGGCATTATGTGCAAGAGACAGCAAAGCTTGTACTTGAGGGATATTGTTAACTCTAATCTTGGGGTTTCTCTCTTTTCAAACTATACATCTTCATTTTTCCAAAGGTATTTAATTTAAGAGTAAAATATTGATCGATGCAATATTAACTGATTCCTTGACATTACTCATAATGTGTGGATATCGTGAAGCATAGCATATTTAAGCTATTAGACATGCAGGAATGCTATTATGCTTCATTGTGTCTGGCTGTGCCTCCCTGCCTTTTCTTCTTCCCAATCTCTCTCTGGCAGCTCCACGTCTTGCATGATACAAATGTCTGGCCTTATGGGTTACAAGCACAGAAGTGTAGTGGCAAAATGCATAATCTAAGTATCTCTGCTTCTTGATATTCATGGGTTTATTTACAACTTGCTATATTCTTCTCTCTCTATGCCCCCATCAATCTGTTTCTCATACTATTATGTCTATTTACTCATGGAACTTCAAAATAAAAATATAAGTGAGTGCTTGTGTGTGGGGAGCAAATATTCTTCAATATTGCTTATATTCTCCAATTTTTACCAGAGCTTTTTTATTTATTTCTTTAAAAAGAAACCATTTTAAGAAGTTTGTGGAGTTGTGGCTATATTTACCTTTGTGATAGATTTGGCTTAGTAAGGTTCATTTTGTATAAGATGCTGGTAATAAAATGGATTATGTACATATAATATTGGGAAGGAAAAAATTCATGAGGCTAGTCAATTTTGTTAAGATTAATATATAGCAATACTTAATTATTTCACAAAAAATTAATATGCTGACGAAAGCTGTATTCATTTCATCCTCTCTCTTAGCATCCACTAAGGAAGGGCTCTACAGTCCACAAGGAACAACATGTAGTTAATTTTCAGGGAACTTTTCACTCAACTTCACAACTTCACTTCCATGAAAGACATACCTGCATACTGTTTTTGTCAATATCACAGTTCCAGGATTTCATCAATAATCATATTTATAAATTATAAAATTTATAGATATTTTTAATATTTACAATTTAATGGTTTGTTATTACAAACATCTGTGTGTATGAAATTTTATACATTGATGGACTAAGGGATATCTTTATATGTCTTACAAACCAGAAGTCTAGTAAAGTCCTAAATGTCTTAACAATCACGTATCAGTCTTAATATAAATCCTACTAGCGGGGGGGAGTGGGGGTTGTCCCTGAATTTACATGTGTATATTAATGAGGCATTCTGTCAAGACTGCGAATTAATTTATTTGACCCAATATCACTAATTTGGAAAAGCAGATCAATTTATGCATGCATTTATATTCAAGATACTAAATAGCCTATATTTAGGAAAAACAAAATACTCAACAGATAGCAAAGACAGTTATCCTGGCATATACTAGCATATATTGATATGCTGTATTGAAAGCATATTAATTAATATTTTAAACATTTTTCAGAAATATTGATCCACATAATGGAACCACTTTGGCCCTACACATATGTAAAATAGGAAGATAAATAATTTCTTTCACCTATTGACAATTGTTTTCATTATTGTGCATATTTCCTTTTTCCTTCTTTCCTTTTTTTATTTCTTGTATGCATTTCTGTACAAATTTCTTCCTTTATTTTGCATTTTATTTTTTACACATATGTAAATTACAATGGCAGAAAACATTAACTTGCAAAAATCTAGCATAGTAAAATGTGTCTGTATGCTGTAATTCATATTTTTGTAATGATTCCATTTTACTCTAACCTTCCATGTTGACTGGGAAATGGGAAAGCATGTATTCAGTCAGTGTATCGCAAATAAATAAATAAAAACAGAATAAGCAGAAGTAGCGGAGGTTTCTCTTCCTTTCTTTTCCCAAGCTACTAATTATCACATCTCCTCTGTTCAAGTACAGTTATCTATACAGTACACATTTGCAAGCTACACATGCATACATATCACTATTCTCGGCCTGATCTAAGGCAGAAAAAGAAATCTGGGAGTGCAGGCATTAAACATTTAAATTCTGTATGCCTTGGTCATTGCATTGACTGCCGTATTTTACATCTTCTGCTTCCTCCCTGTAATTTTGCTTTTTACTTGCATCTAGTCATTATTCAGATGGTCTTTGTTCTATATATATGGAATATAGCACATTGTCAATCAAACAGCACTCTGAACAATACAGTTTTTAAAATGAATACGGTAAATGTCCTTGATACGATTATTCATGTAGCTTAGATCAGATTCAGCTTCTCCAAATTGTAATGGTAACAAATATTTTCATAATGTAAAATCTGAAAGTTTAATATTGTTTAAAGCATAACTTATACTGGATGGAATCCAGAAATAAGATGTAAGATTTAAATGCTCAATTGAACACTTGAATCTCCTGCATATCCATTGAAGACAAATGCCCTTAGCAGTACCTGAACTGCACTCAGTTGGTTTATGAACTGACCTCTTCAGTCTATGAAACAAATCTATTATAATAGGCTATAAACAGATAATGTTGCATTAATGTCAGACATGCAAATCTTCTTTCGAGATACACAAATGCCATTTGCAATGTATTTAGGTTATATGTGTACAATTAATTAGAACTAGAATACTTTTTTTTTTTAATTTTAAAAGTAATAGTTTCATTAAGCTTTTCTTTGGCATAAATTAGAAAAATAAAACAAGCCCCAGTATTATGATGTCATAGCCTCTCTGGATTTTAACTTGAAGAGAGAAGTATTCTGAAAGAAGAAACTTGAAGATCTTCTGGGTAGAAATGATATTCAAGCTGCATATGCAGTATTCAAAGAAAGAGATATTCTAGAAGAGGCAAAGCCAAACACACCACAGCCATAAACTTGTCCTGTCAACAATGACCTTCAACTACAGTCTCGGAGGGTGAATAAGATTCCCAGACTCTGATGCTGAGCTATCTAATCTTACTCTCAAGGTCCAGGAAAAAAAAATTAAAAATGATGGCCTAAGACTAATCAGAAAAAATTAAGCACCCAATCCTATCAGACTTCTGCTTTGCACATCCCAGCTGCTGAAAGTCTAAGATTTGATTAATTAGGATTAAAAATAGAACATTTACAATATTTCTTTAGTTTTCTGCATGTCAGCTTATGCTACATATAATTTGAATGATATATTTGTAGATAAAAGCGTATATTTAAGAAGTAATAATAGAGGAATAGGAATGATAAAATGGATATATTGGTACGTTTTAAAAGAGACATTCCTCTATTTCTATAATGGAAAAGCCTAAAGTCATTCTTTCTTATGGACAATTTTGCATTCTGAGAATTTTATTAATTTCTCTTTTTCTTTATCCTTTAAACAAGGAATTATGTGATCTCTTTTAGCACCATAATTTTCATGCACAAATTCATAGAACTCATATCCTCCTTTTTATACAAGATGTCAGTGAGCTTAGAATGTGTGCAATCTACTTTTTAGATAGGATATGGAGCATTTTTAAAAATCTATTTATAAATCTCTTCATATTTAGCACCATGCACTATATTTATGGTTTTCTATTATGAAATCAAAAAATCATATGACATTGCTAGTCTATGCTGAGATGGTATGAGCATCCCCTTCCACTCAGAACCTTATGCATAGGACCAAGTGTTGTGCATAGGCCTAGATTTAATGCATGGAGGAAATACAATGCAAATCAAGTCCAGCTGTAAAACCTTAGGACAAAGTTTTGAGATAATATGGTAATTAGAACTTACCATATTGTCCAGCCATCTCATCTGGCTTACTACTAACTGAGTACACTATATGGCATATTGCATATAGAATATAAAATATAGAATATAAAATATAAGGGAGAAACTACAGAAGAAGATTGTCGGCAAACTATCCTAATGGGAACGAAGTGTGTGTGTGTGTATGTGTGTGTGTGTGTGTGTGTGTTTAAATGACAATATGATGTACGTGTTGCATCCAACAACATGATGCAAAAGATTGAAGTTTCCATTATGTTAGCAAAGCACACATTTCATCATATATTTTTTTCATCCTTGTAGTTTGGGAGAAACTTTATGGCCATTACAACTAGAGAGTGCTTTGAAGTATAAATTGACCAATGCAAGAAACAAATTCAGGAATACTTGGCCATAGCAAGGCACTTATATTGGGGAATAATATATTATATATTTCAGAAAACTCAATCCAGACCACCAACCACTTTTGTTAGAGACAAGCATCACCCTATTTCATCTCTCTTATACATGCTATAATGAACATTGTCAAATGTATAGTATCATGTCTCTTTAAATTAAGCATAAATCTTCCAATAAGTTCATTTTTTTAACATCCAAAATGAAAATCTAACTTTTTAAAGATCATTTATTGGTATGCTACAAAGAGAGATGACATTTAATTCTAATCCTGCTTTTTCCAAGCCTACAAGAAACCATAAGACATATATATTTTCTCTTGTAAATTTAATTTCAGGAAGCAATAAAGAGTACTAACTGTGATGCATTATTGATGTCATCAAACAAAATATTTCTCTTGGTACAATGCTTTGTTACAGCACATACCTGTATAAGTAAAAGATGCTGTTGCTGACTTAAAATGCCTAGTACAACAATCTACTTGAATTATAAGGATACATTTACAGCTTTCACAATAGAAGTAGAAAAGAAATCAACAAACGGAGTCTATACATAATATAGCAATAGCAATAGCACTTAGATTTATATACCGCTTTATAGCGCTTTACAGCCCTCTCTAAATGGTTTATAGAGTCAGCATATTGCCCCCAACAATCTGGATCTTCATTTTACCCACCTCGTAAGGATGGAAGTCTGAGTCAATCTTGAGCCTGGTAAGATTTGAACTGCCAAATTGCAGGTAGCTGGCAGTCAGCAGAAGTGGCCTGCAGTACTGTACTCTAACCACTGCACCACCAAGGCTCTAAATATAATATTTAATGGATGTCCCTTCACCCAAATCAAGTTGTACATGAATGTATACAAATATGACACATTCTCTCAGGAATCCAAGATCTTTTTTTTACCAACTGAAGTTTTTCTTTAAAAATATAGTATTTATTACTCAGAAATTATGTACTAGATCTTCAAAATTTCTGGAAATTATGGATCCCACAATATTTAACAGCATGTATCAGCTGACCTTTTTCAGTACTATTTTTTTGACTGTTTGCCTTGATTCCATTTATTTTGAAGAAAGTAAGAAGCCAAAAGTACAAGACTACGAAGAGTACAAAAGTAACTGTGTACAAGACTTCAATCAAATCTCCAAATCCAATAAAAATAGAATGTCTAGAAAACAAGAAGTACTATGTAACTAACCGTATAGATTTACTTATACTGTAAATTACTGTTAGATATTGTTTTAATATAGTTACTTAGATAATGTTAATAAAGTAATTATGATTGTTAGGTTTCTTTAATTGCTTATCCCTGTTTTGTATAAAGAAAAGTTTATTCTCTTTTATCCTAGCAACTGTAGGATGAATTTATAACACTTTCAAATTATCACATGTGAGTCTATTTTCCAATAAAATAAGTAATTTGATGTTCAGTGAGATTTATTCCCATTTAAGTGAGCAAAGCAGGCAATACAGTCCAAAATAAGCTATCGCCTGACAGAACCTTAATTTGAAGTATATTTTACTAAAATTGATAAAATGTAGAGGTGATACAAGTTTATCAGTTTATGATGAAGTACCAGATGGTAATTTATTTGATTATTACCATACAAGGAATGCCATACAAAAGCCATTTTTTTCTACGTATTTGAATAAGTTCACATAATCGTATTTCAATAAAACAATTAATTCCAGCCAAGAAATACAGTCCAGAGAAATCCAGTAATTTGTGTTTATTTGCCAAACAAGCATTGTGTGGAAAAGTTGACATTAGAAGATGCTGCTGGTTTCATCAAGCAATCTATGTACAATCACAGATATTTACATCAATACATCTATCTCAAATTCTGACATAACATCACTGTAAAATCAATACTTATGATAACACATTTATTCCAGACTAATGATCTGTTGTGTGTTTGTTCCTTCTAAGTGTTTCTATATTTCAACCTTTAACATTATTGAGGCATTGCTTTTCTGTAAGAAACTGGAAGTAAAAATTAATCTTCTAGCCCTTTTTAATACTATTTATTAGTTACCCAACAAAGTAAGTTATAGAAGTGTTACATATTTCAATAATTAAAATTAACTCCATCAAATATGATAAAATGTACACTAAACATGCTATACAGAATATAACATGCATACAAAATGCAAATGCACAACAATAATAATATCTTATAATAAATATAAACATAACTTAAAAGGACAAACATACCAAAAGGTCTGGTGCAAAACTTGGGGTTCCTCTTGGACTCATGGCGTCTGCTGAAAGAACAGCGGGCAGCTGTGGCTAGCTTGGCCTTTGCCCAACTCTGTGTTACACACCAGTTATGTCCCTTCTTGAACAGGAAGGCTCTCCATTCAGTCACCCATGGCCTGGACATCTCCCAATTACACTACAGCAGTGTTTCTCAACCTTGGCAGTTTGAAGATGTGTGGACTTTAACTCCCAGAATTCCCCAGCCAACAACGCTGGCTGGGGAATTCTGGGAGTTGAAGTCC
>JANHGD010003920.1:68092-78787 GCA_027560375.1 Imantodes cenchoa | reverse complement strand
GGAGGCGTTTTTCACACTTACAACTGCTGCAGCAGGTTACCATTATTTATCTATTCACAGGGTTGCAGGGAGTCAGAAACCTTTAGGAAGCGTAGCCGAATCCAGAGAGATCGTCCAGGTAAGTCCTCGGTTTACAATAACCCAGTTGCTGTGGCCTAGAGGTAGAGCCCTTGCCTCCCAATCAGGAGGTTGTGAGTTCAATCCTAGATAGATGCAGATGTAGCATCTCCTGCTTGGGCAGGGGGTTGGACTAGATGACCTTCAAGGTCCCTTCCAACTCTGTTAATCCGTAAATCCCCTCCACCCTTCCCCAGGATTTGCACTTCCAGGGTGGGGGTGGGGAAATCCCGGAGTGGATTTGTGGGCGTGTCAGGGACTCACCTGCAAAGGATCCAAATTGGGGGAAACCGCAAATTCGAACTCGCCTCCTCCTTCTCCCCACTACCCGCCGTCTCCACCTATGAATCACTGGGGCAACGCAACGTTCCACTCTGGACCCTCCCACAATGCACCGCGTCTTCCCAGGATGCACCGGAAGCCAGTTTCCCTCCTGCCCCCTCCCCACCAGCTTTTCCCTACGAACTGGCGCCGAGCCGTCCCAAGAGGGGACGTAACGACGGTTGGGCATCCTTGCGTTACTTTCCTCCCCCAGACACACACACACTCACCGGTCGTTGCTGTTTTTAATGGCTTGCCTTTCAGTCTACAGCCGACCCTTCCCAAGATGGAGGAGGAAGAGTAGTGAGGAGGCTTAATTTGCATAAGCCGCCCAGCGACGCGAAAGCTATTGGCTGAGAATTACAGGAACCTGGCACGAGAGCGGAAAAATAGGAAAGGAAAACAAGACGGGGCGTTCTTAATTTGCATACTGGGCTCTCATTGGCTGAACCACGACACACTGATGACGTTTGAAAGCACGGCATGAAACGAAGCTGAACAGTTGTTTTTCTTTTTTTAAAAACTGTATTTGGATATCCAATTGCTCATTGGCTGGCGGAACAATCCTTGTGGTTGAAGCGCTTTCGATTTGCATACTACCCCGTCATTGGGCAGCTGCTATTCCTTCGTTAGCCAATCTGTCCCTTCGTTCGAAACCAAAGCCGCTTTCTCCTACCAGGCTTCCGCCCTTCATTCGATTGACCAATCCCGCTTCACTTCCGCTTACTGACATGGGACAGCAATGCATGTCGTCACCCTGAGAAACAGGGCGTGGCTTCAACTGCCCTTCCTTTTGGTGAAGGGAAGGTTCCGCCCTTAGTATGACAGCCCGGAGGGGAGAGCTTCCGGTTCGGTCCATGAGCGAATCGTGGCAGCTGAGATGGATCTGGAGAGGATAGGTGAGGACCGGGTAGAGACCCTCCTGCGTCTGGCTGAACTAATATAATGGAACCTTTTAAAATCTCCTGTTGCAATTTGGTCCTGCTCGTTATCTTCCCTCCCCCCCCACTAAAATTCGTTTAAAAATATTTAAGGGAATCTTTCCCACCCCATTATCCTTTAGATCTAGTGGATTGCAACCCCCATATTCCCCAGCTTGCAGATGCAATGGCTTGGAATTATGGGGATCGTGGTCCAACATGCCTGCCTGCAGGAAGCTGGGGATCCCCTTTCAATTCAAAATGCAATCTTAGGCTGCAAGAATATATATAAATAAATAAGTAAGTAAGTAAGTTGGGTGGAACATGGCAATAGTAGTTCCTAGGCATAAAAATGGGGACTGCAGCCAAGAAATTAAAAGAGGCTTGCTCCTGTGGAGGAAAGCTATGGGAAATCTAGACAGTATACTGAAAAGCAGAGACATCACCCTGCCAACAAAGTACATATAGTCAAGGCTATGGCCACAACACACTGTTTGTGATAGGCCAATTTTATGAATTGAGGGAGCTCAGGACAGGATGTAGGTTTTTTTAATCATAGTACTTCTGTTCTGGAACAGCCTCCCTTTGGAAGCTACATTGGGAATTAGACATGAGAAAAAATTGCATTTTTTCTGGAGAGAAGAGGGGAGGACACGACAATCCTCCAATCAAATACTCTCCCCAAGCTGTATTCTTCTCAGCAAACCCAATTCAGTAAGTAATTAATTGAAAAAAGTCATTACAAAAGAATACTATCTCTATTTACAATGGAATCAAGGTTTGAATCCCGTCTGCACAATGTAAGTGGCTACTCTCTTTTTGAAAGGGTGGGATAGTTTCTATCTGCCTTTGGTAAGACTGTTTCAGGCTTGCTAACTCCTATAGAAGTTTGGATATGATAGTGCTGTTTTTGAAAGCATATGGAGTTGCAATTATGAATTTGGAATAATTAATTAGTCTGGGACAGTGATGGCGAAACTTTTTTCCCTCAGGTGCCAAAAACGCGTGCACGCGCGCTTTCATGTATCTGCGAGTTCCCACACCCATAATTCAATGCCTGGGGAGGGCGAAAACGGCCTCCCCCAGCTCCGCAGAAGCCCTCTGGACGCCAGAAACGGCCTGCTTCCCGATTTCCAGTGGGCCTGGTAGGCCTGTTTTTTGCCCTTCCCAGGCTCCAGAGGCTTCTCCCACCCCCGAGGCCCTCCTGAAACCTAAAATGCCCTCTCAGAGCCTCTGTGCAAGCTGAAAATCAGCTGGCTGGCACACACATGAGCGCTGGGGCTGAGGTATGTCAACGGTTCGTGTGCCGTAAGATACGGCTCTGTGTGCCACCTGTGGCACTCGTGCCATAGGTTCGCCATCACTGCATTAGGGTCTCAAGCAAAATTGTTTCCCTCATTCTTCCTCTGACAACTTATTTTCCAGCCAGCATCAACATTTGAACATTCATATAGGGTTGCTGGGGAAAAGGCTGTATACGTTGGAATGAAATGTTGGGATTAGAAGGCCTTCCTTTCTGCTATCTGTGAAGAACTCCCCTTAAGGTTGCTGATAATTAGCCACTTGCTTATTAGGTTCCTTACTTTGGCTCTTCTTTCAGCAGCAAGACACCAAGTTGTCTATTGGAAAGGCTGACTATAAAATGATCAGTATCTACATAGCCACAGGGAGGGAAATGTGTAACTGTCAGCATCAAGGGCTGTGTGAGCTGCAGAGGTCACCAGCATCTTACTGTTCCTCAACCATTTCTAAAATAGTCTTGACTGGAGATCTTCCTTGTTCCTTTTTAACTCAATCAAATCCATTTCTCTTACAACTGTCTGCTTGTTAGTGTTCTAGAAAATTGAATTCTATAATATTCTATAATTATTCTGAAATAAGAGCAGATGATATAACCTCTCTTTGGAATGCAAGCCGGTTATTCTCAAATCCTAAAATTTTATTTCCTCAGTCTGTGTGGGAGAGAGAGTGTGTGTGTTTTGCTTTTTCTCAGAAAGGTTTGTAAAGTTCCTATGCTTCACATATTAGCATAGTATTACCTCTCTATTATTTTAAAATACATGTTCTGTTGTAATGGTATAAAACCTGAGATATGGTGTATCAAAAATTTTCCTCAAAGAAAGTCCCCGATATTCTTTATCCCATAGGATAATATGCAGATTTGTTGGTTTATCTCAGTATTGTGTCTTGCAGATTTGGACGTAGCCTCTGGATCATAATATGTGCTGAAAAGAATAACAGTAGGAGCTATGACCTACTTTAATGAGGGCAACACTATTAAACACATGAAAATATTATTAAACACATGAAAATAAAGTAGGCTTGTGGTTAATGGGCTTTCACATACTGTACAGTCCTTATGAAAGTTATCTAGAGGTATCATTTCAGACAGCCTGGCGCTATACTAAGAAAACTTTTAATCAAATAACATTTAAGTCATTTTTTCCCTGTCCTTATAATACTGTTAATTTCCTTTCCTGTTTTATTATATTTTTCATAGTTCTTGCCGACAATTTGAAATCAAATCCTGGAATCAAATGGCAGTACTTTAGTTCAGAAGAAGGTATTTTTACTGTGTTTCCAGCTCACAAATTCCGATGTAAAGGCAATTATGAACATCGCAGCAGGTATGTTTTTGATGAATTCAGTATAAGCATTTATTTTGGAGATAAAAATACTTTTATTAGTAATGTCCTTCCAGTAGAGAATTTAGATTCCAGGGATGTCAAATGACAAGATTAGCATGATCAACTCATTCGGAGTGTAGCCTTTCACCACTGTCCAATTTGCAAAACATAGATTTAAAAAAAAATTATATCCATTAACATTACAGGTGGCCTTCACTTAACAAAGTAATTGGGACTGTAATTTCATGTCTCTAAATGAAGCTTTCATAAAGTATGACATCATTTGACCATTCCACTTGGCAACTGTAATTCTGGTAATCCCTGGTTTGAAGTCATTAAGTGAGAACGGCATGGGTTGTTCAGTGAGGACCTCATGTGATCATGACTCCTGAGTTTCTGCCAGCGTCCCCATTGATTTTGCTTGTTAAAAGATGGCAGCAAAGATCACAAGTCATGATCATGTGTCCGTGGGATGCTGCCATTGTCAGAAATATAGACTAGTTGCTGAGCAACCAGATCACAATGACATGACCATAGAAGTTATCCAGTGGCTGGAACTTCAAGTACCACGTGTTCAGTTATGTTGGCAAGTTTTGAATGGTCACTGAATTAGTGGCCATTAAACAAAGATCACCAGTAATCTCTTTTAGCTTTCTCAATTCAGGAGAAAATAAATGCCAATTGTTCTCTTTTCCCTTATGGCATTTTTAACATTTTTTGCTCTTTAAAAAATTGATGATTTTTAAAAAAGTATTTTACACAGATAAAAAAAACTTGCATAGCACATCCTATATGAATTGCATTCCATTCTATTAATAGAAAAGTTGGCCTTGACATTAGACTTTTATTCATGGTGAAAAAAAGCCTAATGCAGCAATACAATTTTAAATTTCTTGCATAGTCTTCTAATATGCCAGCAACTATGTAAGATTGCATTAATTTATCTGCCTAATTTGGAATCAGTGCATCAGATGACAGATACATATCAGGGCCATCTTACAATTCTATTTTATGGAAGTAATTATTTGTAAAAAAAAAATTCTAATGGGCAAACACTATAATTAGTTGTACTAGTACTAAAGTATTAGTTGTACTAGTATTAAAGGCTGAATACTAAAGGCTGTATTAAGATAATCAGTATAACTCGTTCCAGTATAGTTGGATTAAAGGCTAAGGTGACGGATTATAGATAGTATCTATATGATACCTACTTACATAGAAGTAAAAAGATAGAATATAATAGGATTCTGAGTAGAAATATGAAGGCCAACATTTGAGAGAAAAATAAAATTTCTTTTTTAAATGATAAAATATGCAACATATGATTGTTCTGTATTTGTAAATACACTAATTAGAAATAAACTAAAATGTGAAAATATAGAGACGCTTGTTTGAATGCAGGTGAAACTTCAGTTTTCATAACTCCTATGAAAGTTATAAAATCATAAAAATGAAGTAAAAATGGGAAACTAGTGCTTAGGATTTAAAACATTAGACTGGTTGGGATTTCATGGTAAAAACACATGCATTTTCACTCTCCCTTTTCCTCCTTGGCTTTTTTCCAAGAATTAATGCATTCTGTATCTGAAAAAAATCATCTTTTGCAATTTCTACAATGCCAATCGTTTCTTCTGTTTTCAGATTATTTTTTTTGCCCGCATCCCTTGAGCATACAAAGCATAAGCGTGCTATATTTCTTGAGGTTCAGCAAAGATGTAATTCTGCTTCAAATAAAAACTGAAAATTAATAATGGTTATCAAACATCATGCATGCCGTGAAGTAATAAAGTGACTATTTACAAAGAATGCTTTAAAAATAATGGCCATATTTTACTCCCAACACTTTTGGGAGTTTTGAAGTGGAGAACAGGAAACACATTTTTTTTAGTTATTCAAAATATCCAGAGATTTTATGAGAGGTCCTTGGTGCTCTCTGAGCTTGGTTGTTTTCTTTGCAGATGTTTCATTACCCAAACTAGGTAACATCATCATCACTAGCACTGATGTTACCTACTGTATTTTTCGGAATATAAGACACACCTTAGTTTTGGGGGAGGAAAATAGGGAGGGGAAATTCTGCCTATCAGGTATTCATCTGGCTAGTCGCTAGCCTGGTCAGCTTCAGCAGGTTAGTTCGCTCACTGGTTTTGAGGTTGATGCTGGTTGGGGTCGTGCTTCTAAAGCACAGCTGATCATCGGAGGGAGCAGCAATTAGAAAAATAGGCAAAGCATGGAAGATCTTGTGTTGAGGCTGAAAAACAGCTTCAAAAGCACAGGTGATGGAAGGAGCTCCAGTGACTAAAGCAGGCAAAGCGTGGAAAGGGTAAGAGAAGGCAGCAGCTGTTCCAGGTAGCCATTTTGGGCACCGTGTGTCAAGCGTTTGGAGGCTAAAAACGCAACCCGGAGCCCAGAAACACAAGCCATTGTTGGTGGCAATCTCTGCAGCCAGGAAGAGGACGCATGGAGGCCAAAGGGTAAGAGCCGGCAGGTGGGATCGGCTACATTCGGAGTATAAGATGCACCCATTTTCAGCCTCTTTTAGGAAGGAAAAAAGTGCATCTTATACTCTGAAAAATACGGTAGTTTCAGTAATGAAACGTCTGCAAGAAAACAACCAATCTCAGAGAGTACCAAGGACTTCTCATTTCAATCTTGAGCTACAGAGATTTTATAGCTTTACTTCTGAGTTAAAAAAAAAACGTTTGCACTGTTGGTATGTCAGTCAATTTGATGTTCAGCTAATTCTAGTCAGAACATTGCCTTCTAATATTTGAATTCTTCACCATTTGTATCTTCTCAAAAATCTGGATATGTCACTATTATTGTAACTTTTGGAAATGAGATGTTCTGGGGAAAAAGCAAATCATTGGCTGATCTGCAATTTGCTGAAACCAAAATAAATCTGTAAACATAAATTTAACACACAGTTAATTCAAATAATGCCTTTGGACAATGCAAGAAACTTCCTGAGTTCTTCTGTTGTCATTCTGTTAATGAGTGTAAAACACATTATCTAACATACAACTTTTATTTTTAGGCCTGTCTACGTCTCTACAGTTAGACCTCAGTCTAAGCATGTAGCTGTCATTATAGATCATGGAGCTTCAGTTACAGAAACACAACTGCAGATTGCTAAAGATGCAGCCCAGGTTATTCTGAACTCAATAGATGAACATGATAAGGTGAGTTAATTCAGAATGAGAAGTCAGAATTTAGTTTTGATCCTTCAGATGTTTGCCTAATTTCTCCCAATACTTTGGGAGCAAGAGCAAGTTTGGAAATGGGGTTGGAGTTGGGATGAATCATATATAATTGCCCATAGAAGGGTCTATGAGTGTAAAGTACACAGTCCTCTGCTTGAAAGCCCAAATATTCAGAAAGGAGGAGAGGGAATCAAAGTTATCTCCATTGCCTCATGAAGCTGTAGGATGGTATTTACCCCAATCTCAGTTTGGCATAAAGAATGTCTATTATCAATGGGAAAGAAGAATAGAAACTAGCAGGTGGGATCAAATAAGGAAAAAGTAAGTAATACATACCACCTGATCTGAAAATCCTTAACCCAAGGGATTTTAGAAGTGGCAAATGATTTGCCTCTTCACTCAACTGTTATCACAGTTTAACATTACTTAATTAATTAATTACAATTCATTACTTTGCTATGGAAGTGCTCAAAGGTTATTTGGGAACAAGTGCTAGTGGCTCCCTCACTCTGCCTCTCAAGCTTCAAATATGGCAAGGGTAAAATTGAACAGATTCAATTTTAAGATGAGACAGCTTTCATCCCTTTCATTCTGAATTTTGAAAATGATATTGGAGGAAACTCTTAGTATGGCATATGTACTTATAGCCTCTTGCTACATATTCTGGAGAAAAAGATCGATTCATTTTTTCATGAGCGAACTTACTTTCATGATTACTAGAAATAAGATTGTTATTTTAAATTTCATTCAAGGGCCTCATAAAATTGTGGGCTCCCTGCTTCTTGTTCCCTGAAATAATCTGTTTCCTAAAATAATATGCTATTTCCTCTATGTTTTCATTTCTGAAAGTTGAATGACAGTTTCTGATTATTATTGCAAACATTTTACATAAGAAATAGTAGTTTGTTGACAAATCAAAGATGTGATTTTTTCATAAATTAACTATCCTTAAGTTTTATAGACACACACCTTTAGTTTTGATTCAGCAGTTGAATTTTATTTATTTTTTTAAATTATTTTTATTGATTTTCTCCTTTTACAATCATTGTTCATTTCAATGACATACGTCCATACATAATAACAAATACTATCTATCTTATTTTTAGATTATTGTAATATTAATACATTCCATACAAGATAAAAAAGTACAAATATATTTACAATCATTTAACTAAACATCTCTTTTCTATATACTGTTCTCTCTTTTCCTATAGGCTTTGTTTCTTTAATTTCTTTCTTTTATTTTCCTTTTCTCTTTCTTGTCCATTCGTACCATCTTTCCCATGTTTTATAATATTCTGTTTCATCTAATCCCTTTAGTTCCATGGTCATTTTGTCCATTTCCACACAATTGTATATTATTTCTATTACTAAATTATCCAGTGGGGTTTTTTTATTTTTCCAGTTTTGTGCCATCGCTATCCTTGCCGCTGTTATCATGTGTAATATTAAATATTTTTCCTTTTTGTCATATTGTTTTGTCGTCATTCCCAGTAAAAACAATTCCGGGGTAAATTGTACTTTTTGTTTTATTATCTCCTCTAACCAGTTATGTATTTTTTTCCAAAATTTCTTAATTTCTGGGCAGTTGAATTTTAAAATCAAGTAGACTTTCCTATTGTTGTTATAGCACAATGTAAAAGCAGACAACTCTAAACAGGAGGTAATTTTCTTTTATCCTTCTTCAGATTTCTGTGTTAACGGTGGCAGACACAGTAAGAACTTGTTCTTTGGATCAGTGCTACAAGACATTTCTGTCTCCTGCTACCAGCGAGACAAAAAGGAAAATGTCCACCTTTGTTAGCAATATCAAACCATCTGACAGCCCTACCCAGCATGCAGCAGGCTTTCAGAAAGCGTTTCAGTTGATGCGAAATACAAACAATAGCACTAAACTTCAAGCAAGTAAGTATATTGTTACACAAAATTAATATCTTTGCTCCTGACCTTTTTCTTGCTTTTTGGATTTGGATTTTTCTTTTGAATGCGTCAGAGGAGAAGAGATTGTCTTAAATTCTACAAACATTACTTGGAATTTTTTTTTAGCTTAATCTATACAACAACCCTGAGAATCTTCAAAGTCAAAGTAAATAAATGTGTATATACAAGTAAAATAAAAATGTAGTCCTTTTATATCAAGAAGAGAAGATGAGAACACAGACTGCTTTTCCTCTGGCTTAACTGTCTTATTGAGATCCTAAATCTGCCTAAAAATGAAAAGGAATTGTTAATAAAAAATGTTTCCATATAATTTGGTGGTGAAATTTTGCCAACATTGGCTTAGTTAGCTTTCTTTTATTAGATGCCAAAACTAGAGACATTAATGGAATAGACGTTTTGAGTATTTTTAAGACAACGAGAAATCTAGTCCACTTACTACAAGCATTATTTTAACATTGTGAATCTACTATTGCAAATACTTCCTACTGGTAGTATGTAAGATTATATGCACATCTGGTCTCTCCTTGTATTTCTTAGACACAGATACAGTCATAATTTACTTATCAGCTGGAATAACATCAAGGGATTCATCCGAAGATAGTAAAAAGACTACTCTTCGTGTCATCAATGAAGAAAATAGTTTGCTTAACAACTCTGTAATGATCCTTACTTATGCTCTCATGAACGGTAAGTTGTGTTTGGAATACTAAGCCTCTTTCAGTTGTGTATTCAGTATTTTGAATTTCCAGAAGGCATGGGGTTTTTTCATATATGCATTAAGTTGCATAATGACTAGTTTATAATTTCCACTGTTTGAGTTCTCAGTACGGTTTCATAAACTGGGTGCTTCAATTTTTCTCTCTGTTTATGTGCAAATGTCTATTTTTGCAGAGGGTGTGACAGGCTTAAAAGAATTAGCCTTTCTTCGAGATCTAGCAGAACAAAACTCAGCAAAGTATGGCGTCCCAGATCGAACAGCTTTTCCTGTAACTAAGGGCAGTATGATGGTCCTGAACCAGCTGAGCAATTTGGAAACAACTGTTGGACGGTTTTATACAAATCTCCCGAACCATATGATTGATGAAGCCGTCTTCAGTTTGCCCTTCTCTGATGAAATGGGAGATGGTAAGAGCTTCCGCCTTTAAAAAAACAACACACACACAGTGAAAAAGTACATAGAGTATCATGAGTTACACAAGCATTCATGGTGGTACTACGATAAAACAATGTTGTATAGGAGGCCTATTGGAATGATGTGACATGTAAAAGGCATCTGTATTTTGTATTTGTGTCAAAATGAAATTCTCTGTTTTGATCCATTTCCCCACTATCCATTTCTAAGCTATCTAACTAGCTGGTGGTGACATGGACATAATTATATTCTAAATGATACTTTAGTTGAGCATAAGTTATGTCACAAAGGGCAGGTTTCAACCAGCAGAAGTTTATAGTGGACTACACCCATATTTTCCTAGGATTAAAATTAAAATAGTTTAATGAAAATAAGGACTAGGGGAGACATGATAGCAGTGTTCCAATATCTCAGGGGTTGCCACAAAGAAGAGG
>JANHGD010003920.1:52723-63733 GCA_027560375.1 Imantodes cenchoa | reverse complement strand
GTGCGGCAGTGAGAAACTGCTGCGCGCTGTTCCCTAATTAGGTGCGCGGCCGCGCAGCTTAGAGGGAACGTTGCCTATGACATGGCCTCATTTCTCCAGGCCCACCATCCCAATTGGCATGAGAATTACAATTAAATTGATAAGTAAGATGATTAAAGAAATTATTTTAGAAAAAAAGTTACAGTATTTAGGCTGTAAGCTTACACGTAGATTTTTAAGAGCTACTTCTGATGGCCAAGTTCACATATTCAGCCCAACACATAATGACAGAATGTCAAAACAGAGCCTAGAATGGAGATTTTGCTGATTTCCCGGCTGTAACAAATGAGGTAAAAATTATACTTGCAACTTAGTTATACTAAGTGTTCTTTTACTGAAATATGATGTGGTACAATAAATACATATTCAATCC
Organism: Imantodes cenchoa; assembly: GCA_027560375.1. Lineage (NCBI taxonomy): Eukaryota > Metazoa > Chordata > Lepidosauria > Squamata > Dipsadidae > Imantodes > Imantodes cenchoa. The sequence continues at coordinate 63,321 of JANHGD010003920.1, read as the reverse complement.
TGTCAGTCCTTGAAGTAGCCAAAAAGTTTGCTGTTGAAAGTTGGGCACCCCTCATTCAGGTCTCAAACAAGAATGACAAATAATGCTACCTTGGTGGATTGTTAATAAATGTTAATGAAAAGCATTGGTGGATTTCCTCAGCCATTAAAGCTAAAAGCCTATATACAGTTATTTTTAAAGTCCTGTTGAATCATGAGCTGGTTGTTCTCAGATGCTCCAGATTTCCTATTACTAATTATTGGCGTTTGTGTATTTTTAAATAGGTCTGATAATGACTGTCAGCAAACCATGTTACTTTGGAAATCTGTTGTTAGGAATTGTTGGAGTGGATGTTAATCTAGCCTATATTTTGGAAGATGTAACCTATTACCAAGATTCTTTGGCTTCCTACACATTTCTGATTGATGATAAAGGTAATAATTCAGTTCTTATTATATGGGAAGATAATAAATTTCATTGTCGGAGTAAGTAAATTTGATATTTATCATCCTTCCAATATCACATCAATATAATGTGTATGCAAAACCACATGTTTATTTATTTATTCTTTATTTTTAGGGTATACACTTATGCACCCCTCTCTTACCAGACCCTACTTGCTTTCTGAACCACCGCTTCACACAGATATAATACATTATGAGAATATTCCAAAATTTGAACTAGTTCGACAGAATATCCTCAGGTAAGATTTTGAATTGATGCTTTATATAAACTTAGTGTATGCCTGAGAGCCATTTTAGTATAGTGGTGAAGGTATCAGACTGGAAACCAGAAGACTGTGAGTTCTAGTCCTGCTTTCAACACAAGAACCAGCTTGGGATAGTCACTTCCTCTAAATCAGAGCTGTCAAACTCCCGGTGTCAAACTCCCACAGTTCCGATGCTTCACGTGCTGGCCACGCCCATGGCCATTTTAGTGAAGGGGGGGGGAAAGTCCCAATACATCATGTGACGATGCCGTGACGCCCTGAGTTTGATACCCCTGCTCTAAATGCTAGACAGATTGGGATCCTTAATAACTTATATGATAAGCAAGTCATCATTTCTGTTGTTGCTGATGTGTAGATTCTTGCATGATTGGCTTTATCTTCTGCTTCAGATGCACAGAATAGAGCTACCATGGAAAAGATTGGTTATAAAAGCAAAGAGCAAGGGTGTCAAGATATTTCAACTGCATAGTCCTGGGCTATATTATGGAGTCTTGCAAATGTTGGTCTTTTATTATTTCTTAATAAGGCTCCTGCTCTTCCTTCCATCTCTGCTGAAAAAAAACATCAGGACACCATCTGTTTCAGTTGCATATAGCAGATTGTGGCTGCAAGTGTCTTTTCTGGCACTTGAAGCCTGGAGAAGGCAAGAACAATAAACTTCAATATTCTTTTGAGTGTAGTGAGGACACTACGCTCCTGCCTTGCATGTTAAGTAACACATGCAAGCGAGCATTGCGATTGGCGGAAGAGAGGGGGAGGATTCCATTGCCCCCCCCGCCTCCGCATCCAGCAGAGAGATGGTGGACTCTTACAAAATGGATAGTTTCCTCTGCCAGCCCCAACTGTTGGCTCTAACTTTTGTAGACCTACTTTCCAGACTCCTCCAGTTCCCTTAATGTGAACAGAGCTTGGCTAATGGAAATACGTGAAGAAGTGAGGCTCTGTTTGATTCTTGCGTCTTCCTTTCCCTTGAAGGAGTTAGTTATCTACCGGATATGGGGCAGTTTTATCATTTGCCTATGTGTATAACTAGGCACCCAACTGTTTACCATTTCTTCTCCAACCAGTGCCTTTGGTGGTTTCATTCCCTGTATATTGGCACTGAAATTTTTCATCTGCAACCAATTCATGTGATCAGAACCAGCATTTTTGGCTTTGAGTATGAAGAGTAAATAGAATGTAGCAAAGCAGTCTATTTCTATTTTAATTAAAAATAAATTCCATGCAGCCCTTCCCTGAGTGATCTCACTTTAAAGTAAAAAAACCAGTACTGAGTTGGTTTCCCCTTTTGAGTAGTTGATGGATGTTATTTGTTGCCAACTTAGCCTCCCCCTCGGCAGTCAACTTATTACAGTCCCCGTGAATTCGTCACTGTCTTGGCATGTCAACAAATTGCGTGAAATTGGGAAAGATGCCTACAATGTGAGTTATGCCTGGAAAATGGTAAGTGACACTTGAAGATATGATAATATATTGAAGCTGAAGGCATTTTTTAATTGCAGCAAAACAGGCATTCTTTTTCTTAGATTTCCAAGCAATAGGAGTCTTATTACATGCCTCCAGGCCAGTCAGAATCAAGATTTAAATCTAATGTTTGCTGTGGCTGAGAGTTGTATCTTGGTAAATATTTAAGAACTTTGCCACATAAATCTAAAAAAATTAAACTTCATGCCTGTTTATGACTGCTGTGTCACTCAATCTTCAGAAATTAATAGGATGCATTCCTGTGAAGAAAGGTTGCTGCAAGGATTGATCATGTTAATTTTGAATATTTAAATTGATTCTCAGATGAAAGAACGTTAAGCCTATGTTGGTCATGATTTGATAGTCAACATATATGGAAATCTTTTATAAACCTAATAGGATGAATTAATTTGGAGAACTGATCCAGAATATTAGGTAACTTACACTGTTATAAATGAATTGGAAAATCACAAATCTCAAAGAGCCCAAGAGAAAGGAATGTTTAAAGAAAGTGCCGATCTTTGAAAATGTAGACCAGAAATGTTTACTTACTGTACATTAAAACATTTATAAACCTTTCAGTTTTGCTTCTTCATTTGAAATAGAATGCATTCCTTTATTAAATCATGCTTACTTATATTTTAGGTTCAAGACACATCTTTCATTTTGTGTATAGTTGTAATACAACCAGAAATACCTGTTAGACAACTTAAAAACCTCAACACTGTACCCAGTAGTAAACTTCTTTATCATCGTCTGGATCTCTTGGGCCAGCCCAATGCTTGTCTGCATTTCAAACAACTGGCAACCTTAGGTAAAGTATTTATTTTCCTAAAATCTGTCCCATCCTTTCTTATGAAAGTTCAACTAGCTCTGATAAGTTATCAGAATCCCTGTTTATCAATTTTTGAAATTCTTTCAGGTAGGATTTCAATCGTTTCAGGATAACGATTATTCTAGAACAAGGGCCAGCAACCTTAAAAACTCAAAGATCCATTTGGACCCGTTTCCCAGAAAAAACACACCCGGAGCCACAAAATCTGGGTGGGCGGGGCCAACTTGACATCGCTCCCATTATGACATGACACACACACACCCCAGCTAGGCCTACCCAGGTTTTGTGGCTGTTTTCTATGAGAAAAAGGTATCTCTCTCTCTTTTCCCCCTCTCTTTTTCTCTCTCCATCTCTCTTTCTCCCTCTCCTATCTCTCTCCCCTCTCTCTCATCTTTATTTCTCTCTTTCCCTCTCCCCATCTCTCCCTCCCTTCCTCCCCAAACATCTCTCCCTCTCCCTCCCTCATATCTCTCTTTCTCCCTCTCTCTCCGTGTGCTGAGGAACGATCGCCACGCCCAGCTTTTCTTCAGGCAGCCCTCCTCCCCCTCTCATGACTCTCTGGCTGGCTGTGGCACGCACAGGGAGACCCTTTTCAAGCAAGTGCCAAAGTGCAGCAAAAGCGCATGCGGAGGGCGGGCGGCGAAAGGCTGCTTGCTTAAGGAGGGTATTTGGACGTGGCTTCTTTCCTGCCCTAAGGACCTGACCATCGCCTTGCCATGACCCCGCCCCCCACATGAGAGGGGAGGGGGGTCTCTGGAGTGAAGGCAGCCTTCGCTTTCTGCCGCTTTGGGCTGGAGCTTAGCCACCCCGTTCGGCCGAAGAGCTGCAGGAGTGGGGGATGGGACATGGCAAGGCAATGGCCAGATCCTTAGGGCAGGAGAGAAGCAGCAGTCACCTGCTCTCCGAGCGCACCTTTACTGTGCTTTGCCGCTTGTTTGAGGGGTCTCCTCATGCATATGCATACTCCTGGCCCCGCCACAGCCAGCCAGGGAGTCGTGAGAGGGGGAGGAGGATCACCTGAAGGGAAGCCTTGGCCGGGGGTGGCTATGTTCCTCAACCAGCACCAGAGAATCAGCCCTGGATGCTTCTCCTTTCATGCTGTCGCCCTTACTTCTCAGTCCAGGTGAGGTAGGGGAGGGCGAAGCCAGCCAGTGATGGGACAGGGAGCCACAGCAGGGGGCCCAAAGAGCTGCATTCGGCTCCGGAGCCGTGGGTTGCCGACCCCTGTTATAAGATCTAACTCTCTTTTAGGTTACTTCCAGATAGTTTTAAAAAATATGAACTACATTACAGTGTTCATAAAGAGGCTTCAAGAAATGAAATATAGCAGCATCATAATGCTAGATTTTCCTGAATTGAGGTCATGTTACCTAGATTCAATACTACCCTTGATCTTAACCAAAAACTGTCATTTTGGCCTCTCTTCTAACTATAGAGACCAATTGTTCCTTATGTGTCTTTGGTACTTGTGCAATATAATAAGCATCTTCTTGCCTTTTAATGAAAGCTTGGACACTAATCCTGGGATTCCCCCACTCCCAGTCCCAGACACTAATCCGGTAGACCTCTAAAGGCTAATTATTAAAACATATTAAAGAAAGTACCCATCCAAGTATCTTAGTTAATACAGGGGATAGGAAACTATCAATGCTATGAGCTTGTGTTGCATAGTTTTGAAGAAATTTCCAGCTAATACTAAGCCAGTGACCTCCTTGAATTTCTGTCTCCAGATATTAGTAGATAGTACCACCCATCATTTCTGATATTCACTGCTTTAGATTGGTGGGAATTATAGTTCAACAATTTTTTGGGATCACACATTGAAACTATTTGTTTATGAAATTAGGATAGAACTGTTACCAATTGCGGGAACGCAGTAGAAAATTCATGGAGAGCATGTAAAGAAAAATTGTCAAAAATGTAGTTCAATTTGGTTGGGAAAGGTTCCATAATTTTATTCAGACAAATGCAGAAACTGCATTGCTGAGCTCCCTAGCTGGCTCAAAGATTACAGAATTTAGGAGCCAGAGAATTAGGTTCTGGGAGATGTCAAGATGAAAGCCTCTAGAAAAGTGAATTTTTTCCCCATCAGCAAGAAATGAAAATAGATAAGATTTTAGAATAGAATAGAATAGAATAGAATTCTTAGTCATGCACATTTTACCTTGATACATCATCTTCTTCTAATCCCACTATTTGACTAATGGACTTCATGCCTTTGTTTTCAGGAGGATTGCCTTACTCTTGGCGTACAATTAAATGTTCTTAATGGATAATTGAGTAACAGGAAGAATCATATTATTCTTTTGTATGTAGAAGACCTTAGGTTCAATCCTTGGCATCTTCAGAGAGGATTAGAAAAAGCTTGAAACGTTAGGGAACTGCTGGCAGCCAGTATCAACAACACTAAGCCAGAAGGTCAAAGGGTCTAATTCAATATAAAGTTTGTCTTCGTTTCAGTCACTCTATTTTAGTGAATTCTAGCAACTGTTGGCCAAATGGACCTGGGTGCAAATTAGTTAAATGTATAAGTGAAATGAGGTGTTTTGGGATTGTCTATTTCTTTGCTTTTAAAAAGTTTGAAATAAATATATCTTGGAAATAGACAGCTGCATAACTTACCTTCCAGAAAACAGAATGTGTTAGGTATGAGTAGTGTTGTTACACTATTTCAAAGCTGAGCTTGATTCTCCTGGCTGTCAAATAAATCATTAGCAATAACATGAAAACATTGAAGTTCATGCCAGTCATAGTGTATCCTAGTAATTTTGGAATTATGCAGATTTTATTCCTAGCTATAAATATTTAATACTGTCAATCTTTGTAAAGAGAAGCTAGAACTCTGGAGAGAATAGACTTTGAAATATTTTTAATTGGCAAGTTCAGAGAGATTAAAAACTGTTTAAAACTTTTGAATTCAGTGAAGCATTGTCTTTAAAAAAAAAAAGAAATCAGAATAAATTTATACAGTGCAACCAGGCACATTCATTTTAGAAGTTTGCTCCAGGTCATGTTGTAACAGGAAATTTAAAGTTAGAAAAATAATAAGTTGTTTTTGAAACAAAAGATTTTTTATCATATAGTTCCACAATTTTGTTCCTCAATAAAGACATTATCAATCTCTTTCCTATTATCCCCTTAAATGTGCATTGTCTGAAAACTAGTTACAAAAAATGAGTTATTGTATAGTAATTATTATTGCTACCCATTTAAAGAGCTGAGGAAAATTAATAAACAATATGAAGGTGAGAAAAAAAAGATTTCCAGTTTATTTTTCCCACACAACATGTTATATTAAATACAGATAATCCTTGCTTTACTACCATAATTTCTGTTGCTAAGCAAGACAGTTTTTAAGTGAGTTTTGTCCCATTTTACGATCTTTCTTGGTCCAGTTGTTAAGTGAATCACTGCAGTTGATAAGTTAGTAACCCGATTGTTAAGTGAATCTGGCTTTCCCATTGACTTTGCTTGTCAGATGGTTACAAAAAGCAAAGGGGATAAATATGAACCAGTTGCCAGGCATCTGGATTTTGATCGCATGATTATGGGGATGCTGCAAAGGCTGTAACTTTGTAAAATGGTCCTAAATCTCATTTTTCACTGCCGTTGTAACTTTGAACAGTCACTAAACAAACTGCTGTAAATCAAGGACTACCTGTACAGGCGAACACCAATACTTTCCTACTTGGTGGCTTCCAGATGTTGACTGAGAATTATGAGAGCAGAATCTGGATATCACTAAATTGGTGAAAGTTGATGCATATACTGAAAAATCCTAGTGCCTCCAGACTACTGTTTCTGTTGTTCTTAGCTGATCATCATTGACCTTTGTCTGCATTAGTGGGCAATTAAGAGACTTGTAGGCATCTTCAATATACCAGAAGTAATATTCTACATTGTAGATCCAGGCTTATTCCTGACCATCCAGTTTGCCTTTGACGGCTGTTTTTCCACGACTAGATACTTTGTCATTATTTACTATTAGGTGAACTGATTGTAGAAGGGACCTAAAATAAACTGATCTATCTATCTATATATATATTAATACCACCTCAGCAAGTGGTAGCATCTGATTTGAATGTTTCTTTCAACACATTTTCAATGTGTGCTAAGCATGGTGAATCATTATTTGAGTGGGATACCCTTGGAGATTGAAAACTAATATTCCAGAAGAAGTCAAAGGCAAATCACTTTCACACTTTCACCAAGAAAATTGAGTGGACATGCTCACTAGATCAGCAGGAGTTGAAATTGAATTGAAGGGACTTCACATTATTACAGCCTAGGTAGCTGTCTACCATTTCCAGTCATCCACCCAAACTGCCCCATTTTCCTATAACATCCGGAAGTATAATAGTTGTTTCTTCTGTTTCAATCTTCTTGTTGTATAGAAATGGGAATTAGGAGAATGTTGTTAAGTAATACAGTTTCATTACAACAATGCACCCTGGTGGTGACAAGAACAATAGCACTTCATTTGAGGTCTTCCTCAAATTACACATGCTCATACACTACAGTTCAGGTAGGGGTGGGTCCAGCTAGGTAATGGATTTTCTACAGCTGGATACTAGGGGACATTTTGTGACTTAAGCCATTTATCTGTGCTGTCTTTCCAGAAAGCCCTACAGTGATGTTGTCTGCAGGTGGTTTTTCGTCTCCATATGAACATCTAAGCCAGCCCGAGACCAAGAGGATGGTGGAACACTATACAGCATATCTGAGTGACAACACCCGCCTCATTGCCAACCCTGGGCTGAAAGTATGATTTTTGTGTCCATTTTGTGTCCTTCCAAACTTTTTATGATGCTTCTGTCCTTGGGGATGTTGTTTTGATTTGTTAAAACTCTTTGATGTGAGATTTAAAAGGAGCAGCTGGGTTTTGAAGACTTCTGATGAATATTTGGCTAGGTTTTTGGATTTTTGTTTGATCAGATAGCTGATTTTTATGGTTCTTTGGGTTGTACCATGTTTTAATTCTTTGTTCTGTGTTTGTTTGTTTTTTATTAATTTTTGACCTCAGGTCAACTTCATTCTTGGCAATATGAAAAATGTAGCACATTTAAAGTTGCAATATTTTTTGCTTGAAGTAGAAAGAACAATATTCACTGAGGCCGTTTTTAAAAAGAATCTAAGCCAGCTGTATTCCAAAATGGATTTCCAAATTAATGATTTAAGATCATGCTCCCGAATTGTTTACTTAAGTAAAACAGACAGCAGTTTTTGATAGCAGAAAAAAACATTTTTGGTTAGATAGCAGTGTAAACAATATGAAAATCAGGTCAATGTTACAAACACGGAAAAAACCAAATGCTCTTCATTTTGAAAGTGTAGAAACTTAAAAGTACAAGGATTTAGATTCAAAGCAAAACATTAAGTATTGTGAATACTGCCAACAGTATTTCATTAGTGTTAGGATTTACTTTTAAAAAATTGCTAGATCCATCTGGTGAGAGAAGATTTTAAGGTAGTAATTGGGTTTAGATTATCTCCGATGAGTCTGTAAGAAACTCTGCAAGCAGCTTATTATCTTTTCAGTCAAGTTTTAAAGGGAACCCTGCTAGCTCTCTCTTTGTTTTGCAGTTCTCTGTCAGAAATGAAGTAATGGCTACCAGTCACGTCACAGATGAATGGATGACACAAATGGAAATGAGTAGCTTGAACAGTTACATTGTCCGCCGTTACATAGCAACGCCCAATGGGGTGCTCAGAATTTATCCTGGTTCCCTCATGGACAAAGCATTTGATCCCACTAGGAGACAATGGTGAGTTTTAGGATCCCATTATGAAAGGTTTAAGAAAACCATTCAGGCTAATAATACTGAATGAGAGTGAATATTTCATGATGGATTTATTGGGGGGGGGGGGAATCCCTGGTGGGTGAAATATCTTCAAGTGTAATAATATAGTTTCTGTTAATGTATTAAATTTTGGTCAGCTGTTTGCGTTTTAGCAATTCGGTTTATTTGATGTTTGATGGAACAGCAAATAAACAGAGATACTAAAATCTGCTATTTACAAAATGCATTAGCATTTATCTTCTGGGGTTCTCTTTATGAATTTAGGATCCTCATGGCATTGTTGTTTCTCACACTATTTTACAGGAGTTGTTCTCCTGTACTGTAGATTTCCTGTGCTGTAATCCCATTTTAAGTTGTCTATTAATTATGCACAAGCTTGGCTTAAGAAAATGTTTTGTATACACTGTAAATGAGATAATAACCATGAGGAAATTCCTAAATGTATCCCACTCCACATGCTGTCTGAGAACTAAGCCATTTTGCTAATCAAAGCAGAAGCCAATGAATTTAACCAAATGCAGAATGCCTGTCCCTAGCTTCTCATGCTGTCAGTCCTTTCTGCCAAACCTGTCAATCTATCTCTTCCTTGTTTTTAATCCTCTGGAATAGCAAAGTATAGGAGAATTGGGGGGAAAAACCATTTCTTTCCACTCTTTTCCTTAGAGTTCAGATATTTATACATACGTAATTATAAGAAGCTAGCTACAAACACTGTTTAAATTAGAAAAATTCAGAAGGGTCGGAGTAGAACGGTTGCCTCAACACTAGCAAGAAATTGATATCTTTGATAATTCCAGAGATGATTTTCAAAACAGGAAAAATGAAATTCATATTTTCAGTACAACTGTTCATTAGGACATTCAGTTCTCTGAAATGAGCCTCACCAATTTATGTCTGTCATCTTGTATCCATCCTAATATTATTGACACATTCTAATCCTAAAAATATTTGGCCTTTAAAAAAAAACATGAAATATGGGATACAGATTTGATAGATGACTTCAACTGATTTTAAACCGTTGACTGTGTTTCTATGGCTTTATGTATTTTTCAATATTTTAGAGATCGAATTCGCATATTACAAAGTTCTTTTGGTCATGTGAAATTATTCTGTTACATCAAAAGTGATGATTTTGTTTTTCGATAGGTACCTCCATGCATTGGCCAATCCAGGATTAATTACTTTAACTGGGCCATATTTAGATGTTGGTGGAGCGGGCTATGTGGTTACCATCAGCCATACTATCCATTCCTCAAGGTAATGTTTGTATTTAGCAGTGATGACCATATCTTGATCTCCAAATAAATTAGCTCACTAATTTATGGAAAGATAAACTAGATCAGCATTTCATCCCCATCTTTGGCAGAAAGATTGGGAGTGTTGAATTTATGAACTACGAAACAGTCTCTTTCACATTACCCATTGACCAGAAGGCAAAATAGTGATATTGGTCCAATTGCTCCTCTCTCTCGCTGATCCTAAATAATGTTCTTTATCATCTCAGCTGATCTCCAGATTTTTCTCCTGGCCACGTACTGCCAAAAAAAGCTTTTTTGTTTTGTAAGAATGTCGCTACATCAGGGGCCTCCAACCTTTGGGACCTCAGGGACCACCAAGGTCATAATTTTAAATCCCACAGACTACCAAATTCATAATTTTAAATCCCACAGAACCTAATTCATAATTTTAAGTCCTGCAGACCACTAATATGAATTTTTTTAAAAAAAAAGATAAATACATTTGTAAAATAATGATCAGAGAACTTCCATTTTATTAATATGAAATGCAC
>JANHGD010003917.1:50162-63007 GCA_027560375.1 Imantodes cenchoa | reverse complement strand
ATATGCTATTTAAATGACTGTGATAATTTTTAATGAATCATATATATATATATATATATATATATATATAATATGAAAACAAAAGCATTTTCCATGTTTCAAACACTAAACGTCACCAGCAAATGCTGCTCCGTATGCTTTAATATAGAATACATTTGGACATATGAGTGTAAGACTAGTGAGACGCTAGTGAGACGCTTAAACTGATTATGATGGCTCCCTGCCTCTCATTTAGGTTCTACTTCATGTAAGATTAAAAGGTCCATATTCTTAAATTTTAAAATCAGATTATTTATGATAGATGAACCTTACTTAAATACCCTCAGTGATTGAGCATCTAATAAATGCCGTTTGACTTGTTACATTGTTTAGTCAAAACTAAGATTAGCACTTGGTGATCAGGCATTTGAAAAAACATCCTGCTCAATAGTCCTCTTGCCTGACAGGAAAGAACACAAACTAGCTGGAGAAGGCATTACCAAAAGAAATAAGGAAATCTTTAGATATTGCCTTGCAATTGATGAGTGCCATTAATTTTTTTCTTAATTTCTTCTACCCATCTCTCAGTTCACATTTTTCCAATTTAAGTCTTGAGTTGTGGCACAATATTAAGGTTAATATTGGGCCTGTTTTCTAGACTTTTTGTTCTTTTTGCATTGCTAATCATGCTACTTTAGTCTTTTTCAAGTTGGGCTCAGCTCCTGATAACTTCACAGACACATCCATCTAGCTTTGGGGGCAGCAATATAGAAGTGGTTTGCCATTGCCTTCTTCCAGAATGTGATCTTTTGTTGTTAAAATCTTACAGTACTTGTGTATTCGCTGTGTTGTAGTGTTACATAGCACCAGGCCAAAATAGGTTGGATCCAAATATGCCCTTCCCTATGTGGGATAAGCTATATTATATCCCCAAAAGCAATGTTTTAGCCTTACCCTAATATGTTCCCAGGAAAAAGGAAAACTAAGAATCCAAGAATCCAATACATGCTTGCAAGGGAGAAAGCCCCCTTTCACAAGAGACCATTCAGAGGCTACAATCTCTCATGATTGATTAAGGAATAACAACTATTCATTATAATGGGGCTTATTTCTGAGTAAGCATGTATAGTGTTGTACGATACAAGGAAAGACGGTTCTCTACATGTGCCAGAGGAAGCATAGGAAATGCTATGAACTTGCAACTTAAAGTAGTCTAGCAACTGCTTTCCTTGTGTTTGCAGAGCAATGCAAGCAGCAATTCGATTTATGCTGTGGTGCTTTGGATCCAAACCAATATTTTCACCAGCAGTGCTTTAAATTTTTATCATTCATATGTATTTTACAAGCCGAAGATAATTATTGAAAACACGCTGTTGTAAACTGCAGATGTTTTCATTTGAGCCAAGTAAAACGTTGTGCCAACTTCCATTTACGAATGCATTTTGACTTCCCCTTGAAAGGCTCATGGGTTGTCAACCTGACCCTTGTTTGGGTTCTTATATTGATTGAGATGTAGCAGTTTTCAATCGAAGCAACAATAAATTCAGAACCAAAATGTAACCAGCTGCTTTGGGTTATTTCTCTCCACGTTTAAGTTGTTGCTAGATGCCTCCTCACCCTTCACCAGCTTTTTATAATATATATTGAGAGTTGAAACATACACATATTGCTTGTTTGTAATGGTGATACCTCAACAAGAAACAGAGAACATTGCCTTCATATCTATTGCCTTGGATTCACTTCAGTGGGACTTGCTGCAGTGGTGCTTAGGCTAATGTGATTAACAGAATAGGAACAAAATGAACACCTAATTTAAAATGGTAACTCTTACACTATTGTGAAATTTGAAATGAAGAGTATGAAACTTAATAAGGAGTTTTTAGTCATTGTACCACTAACCTCCACCTTGGTGCTTTGATTGAAACATCATGGAAGAAAAATAATACTGTATTCTAGAAACATGCTGTTCTTTATTTATCCCTTTTAAATATAATAGTAAACTACTTTATTTCTTACAGACAATCTTCTTCTGTTTTTTTTCCTTGCTCGCACAAGATTGTTTTTGTATTATCACTGTAATGTTGCATTGAAAAGGATACCATGATTTGCCTTTGAAGTAAAAAAAAAAAAGAATGCATGAAATTACTTTAATAGTTTTGTTTTATCTTTCATAAACAATCTGTAATTGTTTGCTTTCATTGTTCCTCTCTATACAACGTGATTGCTCTTGGAAGGTGGTTTCTTGCAAACATTAGAAGGGTTAAAAACTGTCAAGATTCCTTTTCACAGCTAATATATTTAGTATCATGGATATGAAATACTTTAATTAAATATCATTTCTTTTCATATTGTTTTCTGCCTATCATTGCAGTGCACTGAATTTAAGTGTTTTAGAAATAATACATCACTTTAGTTGCATCCGTTAATAAAGACATGATAAATCGATTTGAGTCAAGCAGATAACTGCGATCACATTCTGCTGCTATTGATACAATTATTGTTTTAAGGCATCAGTTGGAAAGCCAAGGGGTGACCTCTACTTTTACAGCCTGACTTCACTGAACCATTTCAGAGGAACACTGAACTGTAAAGACATCTGCACATTCTTTCTTTGCAAATGGTTTGCAAAGCATGTCGACCTTTTAGCTTCAAGAATAGTGAACATATTTCACCTTTGCTTCTGCATGCTCTATCCCGAAGAGATAATTATGAATAGCAAGAATAGCATTTGCCATAGTCAGATTCTATTCAACAATGTGGTGATAATCCTCGTAATATCATAGGACTGGTGTAGCAAATCTCCACTCCCTGCCCTTCTTGCTAGGCGATGTTGCATTTGGTATGCAAATATTTGCTATACTTACAAGGAAAGAAAAAGTGAAGGATAGGATAAGGCCCACATAGCCCTCCACCACTCAGAATATCTGCCTTTCTATTGATAGTTAGTTTTGCTGTGGATCTGTGACTCGGGTAAATTGCATGTTAGATGTTCACCTGCCCTGTGGAAGCATGAGATCCTTGGATGGGTGGCTTATCCAACAAATTCTTCCTTTTGACTAGATTCTGTTTAAAGATTAGTGAACAAGGATTAGTCTCATTTCAGATACCCAATTCTGTTGATTGCTGTTCTTGGCAGCTTCTTTAATATTATCTTCCATCCAATTTCATGCGCTTATCTGAGGCTACTGAACTCTATATAAAGCAGTGCTTCTCAAATTGTGGGGGGCACGGAGCAATGCCAAGGGGATGCTTGACCCTGGGGAACATGCTTTTTTTGCTGCCGGGAGTAGGACGCATGTCGTACCTGACACTTGTACTAGTATCTCCGTTGCGTTCCTCAGCGTTATGTCCAGGGCAGCCTGTTCTAAAGAACATGTCTCGCAAGTTCAATCAAACTTCTCAAACTCGTGAGACATTTTCTTTTAGAACGGGCTGTCCTGGACACAACGCCGAAGAACGCAATGGAGGTCCCAGTACAAGTGTCAGCTAGGATGTACGTCTCGTGGTGGGGCGCAATTTGGGGGTGGCAGGTTGGGAGGGGCGGGCCGCAATACTATTTATAGTCGCAGCAGAGATTTGGGGTCCGCAAAATGTTTACTTCTTCCTAAAGGGGGGGGGGGCGTAACAGAAAATAATTGAGAAGCACTGATATAAAGTAAGGTTGAACCCCTAAGAAAGACATGATTTATAGTTGGGCCATTTTAGACTGGAATACCAAATATTCACTAAAGAAAGTTTCCATTGCCCTAAATGGTACATTTTGGAAGCTTGTCTGTGTTGAGCAATGGCATCTTCCTGCCTGTGATAATCTCTGTGGGTGTGCTGACATAGGCTGCTGAGTAAGAGAGTGAGCTTTTGCTCCACTAACCTGTTGCACTACTAGAGTGGAATTTCTGCTAAATATTCCTACACGAGGAAGGGTCCATAAACTGATTATAGTAGTTGGGGATGATGGGTCCTTGCAGGGCATCCAGTTGAGAAAGTTGCAGTTGTTTTCCCTGATGATTTTTGTTTGTTTGTCTGCAAAGCAACCTCCGCAAGCCTCATGTCACATATATGTGTCATATAACAGTTCCCATTACCTTTTAATATAAAGATGGTAGCTGTAGTCCAATACAGCAGAAAGGTATCAAGTTGAGAAACACTGACCAAGTGAATACAGTCTTGAAATCTTCTGGATCAATACCGCATCACACACTTAGAAGTCAGTAAACAAAGGCTTTCTTTCCTCCCAAATATCTAATATATAGAGAGAGCTGTACTGCAGGCAACACAAGATGCTTCGGACGGATCTATTTTTTCAGATTTTCATTCCAGCAGTTTAAAGTGATGATTTAGCAACCTACTGTCAAGTTTTGTTGCTGTATACACACATTAATTGCTGATGAAACTGTGATTAATCATAGAGCTTTAACTTTGTGCAGGATACTGGCCCTTCTCCATGTTCTGATTGACAGGGGAGTCCAGGATGGGTCACTCTAGTCCTCTAGCTCTATGACTGTATTGAATAACTGAAGACACACCTCTCTGGTAACGGTCTCTAGTTTTTCAATGGGGTCTCCTTTCCCAGGAGTGGCAGGACAGCATCAGGACCCTATCAGTTCACATCCGGAGGGACAAGTCTGCCCCTCTAGCCATGCTGTCCCAACTCCTGGGGAAGATGATCTCCTGTCTGGACATTGTGCCCTGTTGGTTCTGTTGGAGAAAGCGGAGACCATTCTGGTTGTGCCCTACTGTCTCAGGAGGCCATGGCTTGCCTACCTTGTAAGTTTGTTGGTCGCCCATCCTTGACAGATCCCCCAGAGAAAGTCGCTCTGTCCCACGGGCCCATCTTTCATCCAGAGCCGCAGTAGTTCCAACTCACCATGTGGAGGATGAGCGGCAGCTGCTGAGGGGGGGGTCATCCAGACTATCCAGGTGGCACAACAGCTGTCCACGATCTGTATCTATGAGGCGACCTGGCATTCCTTCTCAACCTGGTGCATCGGACATCATTGGGATCCGGTTTCGGCATCAGTGGTGGCATCAGGACACCTTTCCTCCTTTTGAGCCACTTAGGGAGGCCAGCCTTCGTTTCCTCTCATGCAAGGTGGTTTTCCTGGTGGCTATCATGTTAGCTAGACAGATTTCAGAATTGGCGGCGCTGTTGGTCCGTAGGGACCTTTGTGTTTTTCATTCTAACAGGGTGGTCATGCGGCTGGATCCCGCCTTTCTTCCCAAGATCAACTCCTGGCTTCACCAAGCTCAGGAGTTGATCTTACCAGACTTCTGTCCAAGGCCTAGTCACCCCCTGGAGTGCAAGTGGCATACTGTGGATGTGAAGCGGGCCCTCCGCATCTACATCACTAGGACCTCTTCCTTCCGGAAGTTGGAATCCCTGCTTGCCTCTTTCTTGCCGTCAACTCTGGGCCAAAGGTAACACCTTCCATGGTGGGTTGGTGGCTGCGGGCCTGTATTGACAAGGCCTACAAGCTTCAGTCACTGCCAGTGCCTAGGGGCATCATGGCCCACTCGACTAGGAGTGCAGCCACTACTGTAGCCTAGGCCTCTCAGGCATCGGTAGAAGAAATCTGCCGAGCGACGACTTGGTCGTCCCCTTCTCCTTTTATCCAACATTATCGTCTTGATGTTTATGCCTCATCTGAGGCTGCCTTTGGCAGGAGGGTTCTCCAACAAGTTTTGGTGCAGGCAGAAGTTCCGGACCAGACCATTTCCCACCCTTGAGACTGCCAAACTGCTTTGGTATGTCTCATCCTGGACTCCTCTGTCCATCAGAGCATGGAGAATGGACGTTGGTTCTTACCTGACATGTCCCTTCTCATGCGGATTGAAGGGGGAGTCCAGCCCCGCCTGGTGTGTGGTCTGGTGTCTTTCCTGGGTGGTAGGGGCAGTTGTTACGCTTGCTGTTGTTGATTGTTTTCTGGTTCAAGAGTTCTCTTTAGTATGTGGACAGTTCTACTTGATTCGCTTCGACTTCATTGTCAACTGGAGACCATTACCAGGGAGGCGTGTCTTCAGTTATTCAATACAGTCATAGAGCTAGATGGCTAAAGTGACTCATCTTGGACTCCCCCGTCAATCAGCATGAGAAGGGACGTGTCAGGTAAGAACCATCCAATCTGGTTTCAGCCATCTGGTTTTGCTGCTAAATAGTCTCCATTCATTTAACTCAGTCATTTTCAAGCCCCCATAGCAACACTTTTTAGACAATAATGCTTTTCCTTACTCTCATCTTTTCAAAAACAAGTTTTTTAAAAACTTACATGTTTTAATAACTGCCTTCTAAGTGTTTTAAAAGGAAAGTGGAAAATATTTTTAAAGCCAAGTCAGCCATAATTGTAGGTATTATTTTGTATGGCTGACACTTAAAATTTCCAGCAAAGCAGCTATTTGAGGTTTCAAGGGACAGTATCATATTTCAAATAATAGCATGCTTTCATTTCTTATTAACACTTTGTTATTTGCTTCATATTTGGTGTTTTTAATTTCTTGCTCTCTAAGAAAGCGGATTAGCGGATGCCACTCATCACCGAGGTGTGATATGCTTTTATTTCTCCTTTTCTATTTTTCCTGCAACATGGATTATTTTTTATACTTGTTAGAAATGCTTTCTTTTTACTGAACAATTATGCTACAAATGATACCCTGCATCCCAAACGAATTCATAATTCTCTTCCTTTTACCTCAAACTCCTGAATTTCCTGCTGTGGCACAGCTGTTCTTCGAAATGAAGGTCCAACACATTTTCAAAATATTAGAATGGAAGTGTCTATTGGTGCGGGACATCCTAAAACACAACATGGCCTCATTATTGTTGATGTATTAAACATTATTTCTGAAGCACATTTCATTATAAAGAATTCTACAAAGAGACTAATGTGTTTTCTTACAAGAGGCATATATTAGTTAATTGATCCAGCCAGGCAGTCTCTGGTCTAGAAAAATAAGATTTGGAATACTGTTCACTATAAATTGCTATTGGGAACACTTTTACCTGTCACAAGGAGTCTCTTACCCACTACATAATAGAACAGGTATGCCTAACCCAAGACATTTATTGCTGTGAATAGTTCCATTGCTTAAATGAGATTTGTTCTGTTTTCAATGAGCCAATTTTATGTAGTGGTTAAGGCACTAGGCTAGAAATGAGGAGATTGTGAGTTTTTCTCCTACCTGGGCATGAAAGCTAGCTAGGCGGTTTTGGGCCAACCCACCTCACAGAGTTGTTGTTGTGGAGGAAATAGGAGAAACGAGTACTGGGTATGTTTGTCACCTTGGGTTATTTATAAAATAAAGGTGAGGTAAAAATTAATAATGTTATGTCCAGTTATAAAATATACTTCAAGGGTCTTTAAAGGGTAATAGCAATTCAATCTGGAGGCATTTCAAGTCCCTCCGCACTCGGAGCACTTAGCTTTCAATACTTTGTAATGAGACAAAGTAGGAGGCATTTGCAGAACGTGAGGTTGGTTGTTTCAATTACTATTCTTCAGCTGTTTTTCTAGATCTTTACTAGGGCAGATGCATTTGCTGCCATACATCTTTCTTCTACTGAATTCAGGGGTGGGTTCTGGCTTACCTCGCTGCTAGTTCGCTCCTTGGCGCGCTGTGCAGGTGCCCATGCAGTGCTAAAAACCAGCTTCTGCGCATGCACAGAAACAAAAAATAGCTTCTGTCTGTGCACAGAAGCAAAAAACAAAATGGCGGTGCCTATGGAGCCGAGATTCAGGAGCGTAGCAGGCCTGCGCGTTGCCGGTTCTAGTGACCCAGGCCACCAAGTTACTACCTGTTCCATAGAACTGGTCCAAACTGGGAGGAACCCACCTCTGCTACTGATGATTCATTTGCCTTTTTACCCAAATATTCAGGGCAAAAGTGTCATTTAGGAGAACCCATCATTCCTCGAGAGAATGCGTGTTTGTTTGGCTGGCAAGCATGTGGGTGAGAAGAGTAGCACAACTATTCTTATTTTCAGGTGGCGTAAGTAACACTAACACATTTGCAGAACCAAAGTTTTCCCATGTTACCTGCTCCATCTTTTGAATGCAAACCACAAGACCTTCCAATTCACAATTTGCCTATTTTTATTATTATTAAGTTTGGGTGGGTGGGTAAAATCTCTGTTCTTTTTTTATAAGAAGGTTTTATAAATCACAGCATATTCATGGCATATTCTCATATTCAGAGATGTTATGCTGTTACAACAAAACTTCCAATGTATTGTGCAAAAACTTTAAAAGCTAAGGCCTTCTCTGAATGCCATGCTGTATGACAGTCACAATCGTGATCCAGGAATTGCTTCACCAACATGAACGCTTTGTGTAGCCCAACATGCAAAAAAAACAACCATTTCTTGGTGGTTTTTAAATGTTTTATTTCAGTGAACACAGTCCAATTTCAAACATTAAAAGGCAGCAGTTCAACCATTTTAATACATGTGGTGCACAAAATCCCCAGCATAAATAAATCTTTCACTGGTCTTGCAAAATAATTTAATATTTCTTAGAAGAAAAACTGAAGAAATGGGCATGTTGAAACCAAAGAGAATAGTTGCTAGAGTAAACGAAACCTTTTTGGTCTCAAATGTGAAAGGTATTGAAAACAGAAACTAGGAGTTTCGTTTCTGACAATGCCAACTAAGCCCACTTGGTGGCTTCTGAAAGGAACTCTGCCACACTTGATTTCACAACCGTCTTGCAGAACTCTTAACTTCCTCTGGGGCGTTCCTATTGCTCCCTGAACATGGCTTCTGCTTTGAATCCATCATTGGCCAGCCGTGCTGTCAAACATCCTTCAGTTTCACACAATGTGCAGTTCAACCTCAGCCCACTGACTTGACCTCAATTACTGTAATCCTTGTGTCAGGCTGGGAAATTACTTCCTGAGCAAATAACTAAAGTATCTTGAAACTTCAGTGCAATTTTTCTCTATTCAGTTCAGCCTTATTTTGCCTGCTGTCACCGTTCAGGCAGATTAATAATGGGGACCCACTGATCCATGTAGCGGCTTTCACGGCAAAAGCAGATCAGCTGACTTAGGGCTGGATCCTTCCATTGAGAAGCATGTGGATTCTGCAAGAGAAAATGAGACAGAAAATGTTCACTGTCAGCACAAAGTAAAATGCTGCTGACAACAAAAGGACCTATATATAAAAGACACAAAATGTTCTAGATAAGACTGCAATGCAACATTTATTACTGGGGGAAAGTTCAGTTTAATACTTTCAACTGATTTGTATAAAACCAGAGTTGCTTTAGTGATTTGGGGGGAAATTTAAACTTTTGTTTAAAATATGCAGGAGTTCACCCTAATAGACACCCCCCCACCGCAATAACTAGCAAAAGGGGCAAAAGAGCTCTCTAATATAAAAAGTATATTTTAAAAAACCCTATCTGCAGTATGGTTTGAATAAAAAAAAATAAGCATTCAATATTTTATTTACAAGCTAAGCATTATGCACATACTTCACAATTACAAAAAATCATTTGCCTTTGCATGAACAGCCAGGTAACTGTATAAAGTATATTTGCAATTCATGTCAAATAATGGATTGACCGACAGAATTATTGACAGAATTCCCTTATTGTAACTTGAATGTAAAAAAATATTAAATATTGTAAACTTACTTCTTAAAGTATGACTTCTGATGTTATGAATAATTTAGCAGTCCCCAAATTACATCAAGGCCACCAACAAATTACTGCTAAGTAACAGTGACCAGTCTTTTAATCACTGCCAAGTGAATTATCTAATAATGACCTCTGAGCTAATTAGTAATGAGGAAAGACAAATATAGGCAGGGAGTTACTGTAGGAAGGTGACTCATGGGGTTGTACAATCCTGTTGTCAACAGGATGAAACATGTTTGTACAGGTCTTTGCTTTCAAATGCTCAATAGGCAAAGAAAGAGGTTGTGATACAATTTGTGCAGAGGAAAAGGCTAATTAAAACAAAGGCTCATGCAAATTCTCACTTGGAACCAGATGCAGAAAGGTAAGAATGCTGGAAATTCAGGCTTTTCCTTTGGCTACAATTATAGCTAAGTGGCAGGCTATGAAGAAGCAACAGAAATTATCCTGTCCCAGTAGGTTTTATACCCCCATCTCTTAAGAAAAACAAAACTTACTGTTACTAGCACACAGTGCAAGTCTGCAGGCTGTTCAAGCCCTCCACTCGCCCCTAATAGCAGGAGCTCTGCAAGGCGGCTTGGATTGCTCACTCGAAGTATATTAATGTCATTTTCACAACAAAAAGCTTGAATCAGAGTGAAGTGAATTTGTAAAGCAACATCCTGGTTGTCTTCCTCATCTGCTGCCAACAGGCAAAGCACCACATTATCTGGATCCCTGCAGGGGTAAAACAATACAGATTGCATTATTCACAGCCTGACAAACAATAATAGGTGTATTTTACAATGAGGAACTGAGACAAAACAGGAACTGAAGTCATGGAGCATATTACAAACATGGGAAATAATTCTGTCTGGGTATAAGCAGAAGCTGAGACATTGTCTTATATGGACCTGAACTTCAGATGACAGGAACTGGATTTTTAAATGCTCAGCATCCACAGTTCCAGCTTAAGAGTGAAAAAAGGCAGTCTGGTGACATTTTAGCATTGAAGCAAAGGGCACATAAGCAAAACCCCTGGTCAGCAGTTTCCATTAGCTTAACTGTCACTTGGCTCTTAGAATTCTTGCACTGTGGGTAAATTGAGGGGGGAGAATAAAATAACTGCAAATGCAGAGCTTAATAGGATCAACAAATCTGCGTTTGGCAAGAAATTCAGGATTATTTTTTTCTGCCTGCATAATGCATGTTCAGGAGCTTGCTTCCGACAGATCGTCATCCCCACCCTGACGTTTCCTGAGGTAGATCAATCAACCCGTAAACACCAAAGTGCCGTAGCACCAAGGCGGACGGGGGAGTAGTTGTGGCTCCCAGTCAAGATAGTCAGACAACCAGCACCTCAATCTCCACTTACACATTGAGTAGTTTGGCAGCCTCATATACCCCAACGGTGATGCTTCTCTGAGTCAGGGCTTTGCTCAGGACTTCTTCCAGGGCATCCCCCACCTTCTCCATGCTGGCGGTCCAAGGAAAGAAAGAAAAAAAGTTTCAAAATTCAAATCCCAGCCAAAAGGTCATCCAGGATCGCCATAATAATAATAATAATACACGTAAGGGGGCCGTTTCTTTCCATCCCCTGACACACACACTCCCCCACCCAGCCTATGCTGCACAACTCAAGATCCAGCAGCTGAACAGAAAAGTCCTCTCAAGTGGAACCGATCAGCTCCTAAAAAAGCAGGCGGGGGAGGTGGGGGAGATCCCTGTGCATGTGTGTGTGAGAGCGATAATCTCTGCCTATTGGAGCGGCCGCTGCCTAAACTTGTTCGCCTTATTCCTGCGTCCTGTCAGAAAAGGCCATGCCGCCCTCTCCACACACACGCACAGAAACGCTGCCTCCGCTAGTTTCTATTCCCACACAGGCGCAAATCTCCCTTCCCCGCACCGCCTCTTCCCAGATCGCCTTCAAGCGCCTGGCCGGCTTCCTCCCCCCAGCTGTGAGGTGGTAGATCAACGCGAGCGGGGCGATCTCCGCTGCAGCTTCCCCCCCACACACACACACCGCTCCGATTTTCCACCGTGCAACTGCACCGTTCCTTTGGGACGGGCAAACGGCACCCGCTGCTCCTCATCCCGTACCTTCCAAAAGCCTGATGCTCCCCAGCCAGATCTTCCAGGGTCATGTTGCAGCTGCGGGGCTCAGCAGAGAGGGCCGGGGAGAGGTCGCGGGGATCGGGCGTCCTGCCTCGTTCCTCCTCCTCCTCCTCTCGCCTTCCAGACGTCCTGAAGGGTGCCTCTTCTCCGTCGGCTTTCCAGCAAACCGACGGACCCGGTCTCTCTCCAGCAAGCCAATCCTCGGCTTCTGTGCCGCACGCCCCCTTTGCACTTTTGCCCCGAGTTCTCCTTCGGCGCCCCACGCCGCTTTTGCAGCCTTGAGCTTCTTTCGATCTAGTCCCGCGACGCCGGCCGGCCGCCCTCGCCTGCTCTCCACCGCCCAGCTGGAATGAGGGACAAAGGATCTCTTGGGCCGGAGTTATCCTGCCAACCCCTAGCCAACCGTCTGGCGTCTCATTTGCATACCGCCGCTCTATTGGGCCATGCAAATAAGGCGGTGGCGCGTGCTCCTCCGCTTGACCCCCCCCTCCACCGCACCACCCGCCCGCGATTTCCAGTCGAGAGAAAGGCAAGAGAGCTGTCAGTAACTTTCTCTGCCTTTGCTTAACGCTGATTGGGCGTTGCGGTTGCGAGGGGCGGCGCTTGCTGTGGGAGAGCGGCGGGCGGCTGGTTCCCCTCCTTCTTCCCGCCTGTCTGCTTCAGCTGTTTTTCCTGTTGGTGCGCATTCCCCCTCCCCGCTTTGTTTTGAAAGATCGGGGGGGCGGGAGGGGGAAGCCATCGAAGGGGTGGGATTGACGGTAAGCTTCTGTTTGCAGCCAAATGTTCTGCACATCACCGTTTACAATAAATAATGGGTAGTAAGCAAGCTAGGAAAGCCAGAGGGGAAGCCCATCGGCTGCGGAGAAGTTGATCTCCCTCGGGGGTGGGTGACGCTGCTGGGCTGTCTTGCCTAAGGGTGGAAGCCCTGCAGCACTAGGCGAAGCAGCTGGCAACAGCTGGCTGCTTTTGCCCGGATTCGGGAAGTAACTAGGATTGGACTTGGTTAATGCCGTGGATGGAAGAGGGAAGTCAAAAAGTTCTGGATGGCAGAGGCAGGTGTCTTCTGGTTTGTTTGTTTGTTTGTTTGTTTGTTTGTTTGTTTGTTTATTTATTTATTTATTTATTTATTTATTTATTTATTTA
>JANHGD010003917.1:0-12926 GCA_027560375.1 Imantodes cenchoa | reverse complement strand
CGGCATGTCCCCCCCCCCCCTTCCCTGAAAAGTAATTGGGGGTATTTCAGTGCATGTGCTATAAATCTGCAGGCTTTCCGTGAGGCTTTCCACCCTAAAAATTATATTTGCCTGGTAGAGGTGGAGAATACATTCCAGTTTTTAAAATTCAGTTGGCTAATGGGATGTGGGTTATGCATATAAATCTGAGTCCTAGAACAATTTGTAGAAACAGTGTTTTACTGAATAATTATTTAGACATGTAATATTCCATTGTATTAAAATTTCCATGAAAAGTAAACTAAAATTTAAGGCCATTTAATTGCACTCTGCATCTTACTTAACTATGATAGCTTTCTGTCCAAAGTAACATTTTGAATCTGCTTTTCTTACTTGTCCTTTTTATAGAGTTACAAGTAGTGCTTGACTTACAGCCATTTGTTTAATGACCATTCAAACTTACAACAGCATGGGAAAAAAGGGACATGATTTTTTTTTCATACCTATGACCATTATCCACATGATCAAAATATGTACTGGCATGTATTTTTGATGGTTGCAGTGTCCCAGGTCATGTGATCCTCTTACGACCTGACAACCAAAGTCAGTGGGGAAGCCAGATTCATTTAACAACCACATTACTAATTAATGACTGCAGTGATTCACTTAACAAATGTGGAAATGTAAAATGGGGCAAAACTCACATAAGAACTACCTTGCATAACAGAAATTTTGAGCTTAATTTTGTCATTAGTTGAGGACTCCCTGTATGTTTGTTGGAGATGTCGCTAAAAATGAGAACGTCTTGAAAATATCAAGCTATTGGTTTTTCATTTTTCTTTGCTCCTCTGTTTCTCAGTAGCTGTATCATTTTTTTTTAAGGCAGGAGCTCCATTCTTTTCACTAGGGATAATTTATGGTTGAGAGCAATGTGAATTGGATTTAAAACTGTATTTTAGAGTTCAGCAGTTCCTTTCAACACGCTTACCTTGAAGTGACTTTTTTTCTCTTAAAAGTGATCTTGATGCTTATGCGTATATGTATTAATTTTATTAAACACGCTGGCTTGAATCCTAATCCAATAACATCCTCTTTACTTGTGCTGGTTTTGGATTTTTCTCGGTGTATGTTTAAAAGTAGGTAGTCCTCGACTTACAACCATTCGTTTAGTGACCATTTGAAGTTACAATGACACGGACAAAAGGACTTGTGACCATTTTTCACAGTTACGACTGTTGCAGGATCCCAATGGACATGTGATCAAAACTCAGACACTTGGCAACTGACGTGTTTATAACAGTTGCAGTGTCCTGGGGTCATGTGATCGATCCCCTTTTGCCACCTTCCGACAAACAGAGTCTATTGGGAAGCTAGCTTAATAACTGCAGTGATTCACTTGACTGTGGCAAGAAAGGTAAAATGGGGAAACTCATTTAACTACCTTGCTTAGTAACAGAAATTTTGGGCTCAGTTATGGTTGTAAGTTGAGAACTGCCTGTATCTTGCATCCTACAGTTCTGCCTGCTTAATTGTAGAATTAGTTACTCGTATACACATGTGTGAGTCTCATTGTCTTCCTTTTGTTTTTATTCCTTGCCCATTGACATACAACTTACTTCAGACAAAGGGGATGTCAGAAATGCAGGGGACTCAGCTGGAACCCAATGAGGTACTTTATGGTTTATCTTTACCTAATGACGAATAAGAAACTCTACAAGCTCAAATATGAAGATATTTTATAAAGAAAACTATTGAAAGTGTCAATAAAACTGTTGGTGAATGCATTAATACTTTTTTTTTTGGTAACCAGTTTGGTTGCTGACCAATCAGCATTTGTTCCTTTTTGTACCGGCCTGCTTGCCCACGAGTTCAAGTAATTTTAGTTTCTCAAGCCCATATTTTTATCATGGCGGTAAACATCCATGGCAATACTCTGATTGTCTGATTTTTTTTCCTGAAGAAAAAAGTTTTGAAGGGATTTCAATATTTGATTCCAGTTATTGGTAGGTTGATCAGTGTTCCTTTTTCATTCTAGGAGGTATTCTTTGTCAGCTGTTAAAGAATATTACTATAACATTGTCACACCAGCTGCTACTCCTGTTCAAGTAGTTTGTTGTGGCTTATGTAGCTGAAACCATTTCAACCCAGTGCATATTGGCAGATTCTGTGGAGTTCTCCCATTCACAGAATAGTATGCTTCCAGTTCAATTTATGTGGATTTTAACTGACTGTATAATTTTCTTGGTTAAGGTTTGCTTGCATATTATGTATCTTTCAGTTGATCTTACTAATTATTCAGTTGCAGTAAGACAAATTACTTGGCAAGTAATAAAGAGGGAATGGGGCTTTGTGAAGTGCTTTAGGGTAACCTGTGCAATAGTAATTGAGGATAACAGTCTCTTATAGTTCTTACAGGAATATAATACAAACCCAATTTATAAATGTGATCTCGGGCAGTCTCATCACAGTGGGCTCGAATGGGATTTTGTCCAGAAATATGGACAAGATGATTTCTGTAAAGTCAGCTATTTAAAATATAACTTATATTTGCTCTCTGTTGATATTGAGATCTGGCATTTTCTTTTAACTATGTTTGATCTATAGAAGATAGGCCAATTTTTAATCAAGTGTTGAGTTTTGAGTGTTCTGATTCGCTTTCTTTGTATCTAGGTAATTGAATCTTTGCAAATCCAGAGCTCTTAGCTGAAGTTGTGGCATAATGATTCAGAGAGTATAATAATTATAGGGTTCCATAACGTCACCTGTTAAAAATGCAGTTTTGACACATTTGACATACTCAAATGTTCCTCATTCCATTCTAATATTGATTTGTCTGGTTTGAAACCTGCTAGTTTAAGTAATATGGATAAAGTGCTATATAATTTTCTGTTTTTGAATGAAAATAGATTTTAAGACATACCAGTTAAACCTGAATTTCTTGATTTCATCATAGGCTCATGCTGAGGACTCTGTAATGGATCACCATTTCCGTAAGCCAGCAAACGATATCACGTCCCAACTGGAGATCAATTTTGGGGATCTTGGTCGTCCTGGGCGTGGTGGTAGAGGTGGAAGAGGCGGTCGTGGGCGTGGGGGAAGGGCTAACCGTGGAAGCAGAACTGACAAGGTAATAACTGATTTTATGCAAATGCAATGTCAATTGTTTTATGTTTTATGGAACTGAGCTGCTTCTAGAAATGGTGCACAACATTGCAAGCCTAGCTTGTACAACTTTGTAAAAATAAAGTTATATCTGAAAGAGTAAGAAATTACTTTAGGGAAGATGTTTATGTAATAGTTTTATGGGTGACATGTCAAATACATTAGCTTTTCCTCAGTTTCGCTTAAATGATTGGAATAGGGTGTGAGAACTAGATAACTTCTTAAGTGCTAGAGGAGTTAATTATTTCTTTTCCACTTAAATTGCAGCTGATTCTCCTTCCCCTTCCAAATTGTAGCAAGGAGGAGGAAGTTAAGCCCTTTTACATGCAGTAAAGCTACTTCACTCAATTTTTGATATTTCCACAATATGTATTACATAATCTCACAGTTACAGATAACCAGTACTTTTTCAAATATAAAGTTTCCAGTTCATGAAATTAATTTCTTAGTTCAATTCTGTTTTGCGTACTTTGAAATTTAAAAAAAAAATGTTATCCCAGTTAACAATAAAATGTCTTTAATTCCAGATTTGTATATCCCAAGCAGGAATGGGATTATGTTACATATGATGCATTTTCTGTTTGTTTCTTCTTGGGTTTGGGTTCTGAATCTGCACCAGAATTTTCACTAGCTATTCAAAGCAATTTGAGAATTGGGAGATGGAAGATGGGCACTGCACGAAAAATGCTAACTGCCCTGATTTCATCAACAAACAATTGTTTAATATTCTCACTTCAGCAACATATATACTAACAGAAGAATGCTCAATAAATACTTTTGCTTATTCTCTTTTAGTTGGTTAAAGAATTTGATGTGATCCACACACCCAACCAGGTTAGTGGCTTGATAATTTTATAACACGAGTACAGTAATGCTAAGGCTAATGCTCTTCCTAGATTTCCTTCCCTCATTTGTGTGTATTCTTTTCAGCAGTAAATCTCTTTGAGGTCTCTGCTCCTCTGACTTTGGAAATATTTTGCATCAGATTCTTTTATTAGCCTTTGTGACTAATCTCCACTCAGAGTTGAAGTATGTGTTACTCCACCTTGTAATGTTAAGTGTCAAGGTATTAGTTAAGTTCTTTCTGTCTCCTGCTCTTTACCGTCATTAATCATGGTCCCTATTTTGAGGGTCAAGAAAACCTTTTTTTTAATGTGTGTCATTCACACTGTGATAATTTCATACATATCTATAATACCTTATTTGTTAACCCTTGCAAATTTTCGCGATAGCAAAATGGATACTGGATGATTTTTCCCATAAAAAGGATATTTTATAGAGCAGACACCATCACTGAAAAGGAACTATATTAATAAGTACCATGTTTCCCCCCAAATAAGACCCTGTCTTATTATTTTTTTGAACCCTGAAATAAGCGGTTGGCCTTATTGCCATGCACCCAAAAGCCCGATTGGGCTTATTATCAGGGGATGTCTTAATTTGGAGGAAACAGGGTAGTTGACTTACACAGCAAATATGTGCAAGACTGGTACTTGTGTAACTTTACTACGTTATGTATGTTTATTTGTTGTATACAACTGCCTTAAATAATACATCTAATGGAAGTGCTATATTGACTATCAGAATGACAGACCTCCTCTTTCGTTTCAGTCAAGTGCTTCTGCTCCTGATGTTGATGATCCAGAAGCTTTCCCGGCTTTATCCTAAACTGGATGCCCTAAGCCAACCCTGTCTCTTGTTGGGCCCTTCTCTACAAGGCTTGCATGCTTAAGGATCCTAAAAACAACTTAAGATATTAAAACGGGGACTCTCATTCATGCCATTCACACCTGAAGACTGAATTTTACCTGTTTTGAAATGAACTTCTCTTGCTACACAGAAGCAACAATATGGTAGTCAGTTTTGTATTTAGAAATGTAATGGTAGCAGGGATGTTTTCATAATTTTTTTCAGAAATTATGCATTCTTCATGGATACTTTTTTGTATTGCTGCTTGAAAATATGCGTTTCCAAACTTGAAATATAGGTGTGAACAGTGTGTACCAGTTAAAGCTTTCACTTCATTTTTTTAAATTAGGGTTAGATGTGCTTTCCCTAAACTACAAACAATTTTAACTCTTGCACACTATTTCTTTTAATACTGCTTAGCAGATGGTTTTCAGTCCACGGTCAGCTGGGATATGTATAAAAATAATATGGAAAATTGTTAGTACTGTGTGGAATACTAACTTCTGGAGTATTTGAGTTTTAATACTTAAGTCAAACTTGGAAAGTCCATTTTCTTCTATCTTTGGTAGTTTGTGTATTCAAAACCTTTATACAAAATTGATATCAGATACTTGAAAAATAGTCAAAGCACATTGGTTTATATTCTCAATACCTGCTTGTGAATCCAGCAGCTCTGGTTGGATAATTGGCCTAAGCCATTTTTAAAAAAAACAATCCATGTTGCGCCTCTCATTCACCCTTTTTCTTCAAGAAAACTAGTTGTCTGTTTGGTAAACTTTGTTTAAAGTTGTTAATATTGTTGCTACCAAAAATATTCTGTAGAGTGGAGCAACTTTTTTTTCAAGACATGGAAGGTTGGGAACACAGTGGTATCTTATTTCTTAATATAGTTGGTTTAAACTACAGTTGATACTGGGTGGCAGTGCTGTAAATCTACATTAAAATGCACCCCCTTGGATGCATTTAAACACTGTTCCCCTAGCATGCAACCCTGACTCTGAAGAAGAAACCAAAGGGCACTGTATACTTCTTGGGAAAAGGATTATTTGACTTGTTTAAATTGGAAAAACCAAGACCATGAAAGTGAGACAGCAGTGGTCTGCGTGGGACATAAGCCAAACCTCACCACCCAATTGAAATGTGGATCTTGCTCTATTGCTTCAGCTTTTGGCCTTGCCTAGCTGAGAAGTGAATGTTTTATTTTTGGTGTGGGGGGTGATTGTAAGCTCTCCTTTCCACTGTAGAATTTTCTTAATATTTTAACTTAAATCCCTGTGAAAGAGAATGTTACCACTTTCAAAACATGAAAGGACTTGAGCAAATAATAAAAAAGGACTACTTTGCCTTTCTGTCTACAACACTTGTTAGGAGATTAGAACTGAAATATCCATTTATTTCAAGGTTTTGCTGAGTAGTACAATTGGTGGGTTTCTTAAGGAATTGGAAACATTACCCCCATTTAAAAAAAATATGGAAGGAGGGCAAAAAGTATTGAACTAAAGCATAAACAGTATTGAGATGATGCATTATCTGAATGATTTTTGTGAACACTTGTTTGCGTATGCAAAGGTTACTACATTGAATTGGATTCTTGATGCATTTAAATTTCAGCATTGTGATCAGGAACTAGGGATGGAGAAGCAGATTTTTAAATGAGTCCAGTATTTGCCTTCAAGGAAGATTTTTAAGCACATGTGTACCGTTCACCATTCTTCTTGCCTCAATTTATTGGTTCTTATAGTTTCCAGATTATGATTTTGGAGGTAGTCATGTTCCTTAAATCAACAGGTTACATGTTACCAGGTCATTTGTTTGGAAGATACTGCGTCTTGTCTATATCCTTAAAAAAATCCAATTCCTATTCCCTGCACAAGTGCGCTAATGCACAAATAACATACTTATTAAATAGTATGTTACTGTTTGTGAATACTCCCAATCTAACTCTTTTTTTAACTTTCAGACTTTAATTCTGGACAGCCATATATCCCATGTAATGCCAGTTTGGTACTTGACGTGACATCTTCATCTTCTAGTATACTTGTAATATAGAGAAAATTTAGAAATGCTGTTTAAAGATGGCAAATTTGCTGGCTTTTAATAGCTGCATACTTAATTTGTGTTGAGCTGTGAAAATGCTTTCATTAATATTGATGCATATTAGCAAAGTAAAGGTTTATTTTCATGCTCTTTTACAAAAATGCCATTAAATTGGCATTGTAAATGTTTTCAGTGCCAGGCATCTTGCCTAATTTCTAGCTGAAACCATCTACATGTCTTTCCCAGGGAATGGTCCCCTTGTGGTGGATCCATTAGCAGTTGTGAGCATAGCTTTAGCAAATAACTACTTGCATAGTTAATTTTAATATTAGCTATTAAATGAATTGGGCTTTGCATCTCTTATTCTTTTGCTTGTTTGTGTTGCTATTGCACCATTTTTTTAGAGCAAGCCTCCTTTAAAATGTGATATGAATTACGATTGATTTATTAAACGTTTGAGCATGAAAGTTCATCTTGTACCAGACTACCGGCAGAAAAGTAAAATGAGTAAAATGAGAGAGCACAAGCCCTTCTAAGGTAACCCTAAACATTAAAAACTATATATCTATCGTGAATATACATTTTGTTGGAGAGATACTGCGTCTGATTGGATGATTACATTTTGCCCTGAAATTTACATACCATCCTGTTGACTTAATAAAAGCAGGACTGAGGCTTTTGGCTGTCTTTAGTGATCAAAGTTTAGATACATGTTCACTTTTGATGAATAATACTAATTAAATTGCTAACTGCAGAATTACTGGTGAGAAAATTAGGGAATGATAGTGAACCTCCCAACTCCCAACCCCTGACAACTTTGATTTGAAATGTAATGCTTTTTTTTAAAGGTGAGATCTTATATGGTAAGCTTTTATATTTTAACAAATGTGAGCTAAAAGTCTTCATCCACAGCTGACTTAAAGGTAGATTCGTTGCTTAAAAAACAATTGCTTTATCCTCAGAGAGAGTTAAAGAGTTATGAATAGCAGTGGGGAGCATCAGAGGAAGTATCTGAAGATAGAAAGATTGATTCTGCTTCAGGTGCATTGAATATATGAATTATCAGCTCTGGGTTTACTTTGTTAATTTAATGTTTAAAGTACTTGCCTCAATTTTGCAATTTCTTAATAAGCAAAAGGATGCGTGGAATAAAAAGGTAGAATTCTAAGATGAAAACAGTAAAAGGTAAGAGGTTGAAGCGTAAGCTGTTTTTATAAACATTTCATTTGAAAATTAAACGCTATGTGAGTGACAAAGAAGAGCTTTTTAAAATTATCTTTTGGCTCTTTTCCATACGTAACATGGAAAAGTTAAATAGGTGGGCAGAGTTTAAGTAAACTGTTTTTTTAAAATTTCTTTGGGAAGTAGGGGAGAAAAATTGAATCACAAGTCCCGTTGGGTTGGTTGGGGGGAAGAACAGGATAGTAGTGAGTGTCACGGATTAAATTCTTCAGACCATATCAATCCCTGTAATAAGTTAACAATATTTGCAAATATTTACAAGGATCATTCTTATCCCTGTATTTTGGAAATCATTTCTGGACATTCTGTGGCCTTAATCTTGAAAAGCAAATACTAGTGCATGTTTTCTTGTCAGTTGTACAGTGCTGTATATTACAATTGATTGTATGAAGTGCACTTAGTCTTATATACAAATCTGTCCTTCGGTAATGTCGTATATGTTACCTTCCATATTTGAGAGAACAGCCTGCATTTTATGAGATTTGTAATCTGATCCTATACATGCTCCCATTTTAATGAGATTTTAACTGATGCTTAAAATTGCAGCTGTTTTGAATGGGCAGGTTTGTTACATAGGTTTCAATCCCACATAGAATAAGTCCCAATAAACGCAGAATGCTTTGTCTGTTTCTGATAGATGTAGCAAAAATATAACGGGCTCTGTTCTGTTCATGCAGAAGGTTATTTCAGATTACTGCTTAATTACAAGTTGGTTTAAAATACCACTCTGCCTCCAACTGATAGAATTAATTTTATTGAAGTTTTGCAAGTTTCTTGTACGTTCGTAGAATTGGATGCTATGAATCAATAGTAGTTTAAGCACAGATTTATTCCTGTGAATGCCTCATAAAATGCAAAAGATTTGCATTTTTTGATTCACAAGTTCACAAAGTTTTTCCCCATAAAAACCACAATTTTGATCACCCAAGAAAAATGGCTAATATTTTCAACATTTGTATAAATGATCGCCAGATAACAGTTGCCTTCTATCCCATTCTGTTTTATTCCATGTATGTATATGTTGCCCAAACCAGTAGATCCTGGATCAATTTAAAATCTCATTTCTGCAAGATGTTCTGAAATCATGACTACAAATTTTGTTTTACAAAGAGTATACTTAACAGAATTTCAGAGTTACATTGACTAAATGTATCGGTAGAAGCTAACCATATATTTTCTTTAAAACCATATACGCACATTGCACAAAATACAACTCAAAAAAACAGGCCACATTCACCTGCCCTTGGTTAGCCATTCAAATTATCCTGTTCATTGGGGCAAAAGCTGCATTCTACTTGTCCAGAATATAGTTTACCTTAGAATGAATTGGTTCTGGCATTTTTTTTAAATCTAAAAACATCTGTGTAGTATCCTCATTGCAAATATATATTCTGTAGTTAACAGACATGTAAGGAACTATTCAAGAATGAGTAAAATCACAATAGATTGAACATTGAGTGACAAACACTTGTGTTTTGCAAGATTTAATATCAGAGTGGACTGTATAATTGCATGAAATCCTCCAAAAACCTTTTGACTTGCAGCTTTGACAACAATAGGCAGTAAAATGTATCTTCCATAAATTGTGCTGGGAAGAGTCTTACATCTACATAAGCAGTATTTTATAAAATACTTTTTATTATATTCCTTGGAGGAACACTTGCCTGTTTCAAAACCTGAATATTGCTTTTATGTTTAGTAAATTAACAACCAGTATGGGTTCTGGCATTTATATAGAAACAAAACTGCAAGTTTCCAGCTTATTGAAAAATCCAAAGTATTGTATTGCACAGAATATAACCTGCTTAAAAAACATACTTCTATTAAGAGGTGTGATTAAAATGTATATACATATGACCGTGGGAAAATCAGCTGCTTTCTTTTGTTGCAATGGACAACTGTAACGTCTGAAATACATCGATAAAAATTGTCAGAGTGCTTTGTATCTTTATGAAATTTTGCGCAAATTTCATAAAATTACTAAGTTTTCAAATGTAGAAAACATTACTACATAGGTCTGCTTCCTGATTACTATTAAACAAAAATTAGATTGAGATAAAACCTAAACGAGGTTTTTTTTCTTTTAAAACCAGTATGAGAAAGCAAACTTATGTTTTGCAATCAAGAGCTGGTTTGGTATAGTGGTTAAAGCAGGCTGCAAACCAGAGAATGAAAAATCCCAACTGGATGACCTTGGGCCAGTTAGTTTCTCTCAGCCCTAGGAAGGAGGTAATGTCAAACTACTTCTGAAAAACCTTTCCAAGAAAACTGCCAGGACTTGAGGCTCCTGAGAGTACGGGTGAATGGAGGAAAACAGATCCTTTTGAGTCTGGAAACGAGCAACTCTCAGGAATCAGGAGGACGCAGATTGTTGGGGGCAATATGCTGATTCTGTAAACCGCTTAGAGGGCTGTAAAGCACTTTGAAGCGGCATATAGGTCTAAGTGCTATTGCTATCCAGGAGATCTTGAAAGAATGAAAGAAGGGCATATAACAAGGCAAGTAAAATGAATGAACTTCAGGAGCCTCATGAATCAATTTTTGGGCAAAAAGAAGAAAACATTTTCTATAAACAAAAGGTGGAGTTGACTGGGTCTTGGTCTCTGGGAAGCTGCAATTAAAAATGCTATAGCGTTTTGCTGAATGGTCAGATACTGAAAAAACTCCTGAAAATTCAGGCAATTTCCACTGGGAAAGCATTTTAGATCCACAGATTTAAATCCTAGGGTTCTGTAAATTATGCCACTATAGGTGGCAACAGCTGACCAATCTCTCCGATAGGAAGCCTTGCAGGATTGGACCCATTTAGTACTTGGATAGGAGACCTACAGAAATACTAATGCTGTAGGCTAGATCTGGAAGTTCAACGAAAGCCAGCAGCGTAACTGCTATTATATTGCCAAGAAAATTTCAGGAGTCCTTGAAGTTACCAGGGTTGAACTCTACTTGGGTTTCATTTTAAAGTTTATAATTGGAACTACATTCTGGACCAGCTGAAGTTCTACCTGTTTTCTGAAGGCAGAGAGTAGCAGTCTGTCCAGAAACATACCAAGGAGCATGTGCTTCTCTCTGGTTCACCACCACTGCTAAAACTTGGACATTTGATCTCCAGACTTGTATGTAGCTAAACACAAGCAAGGCAGGGTGAACTGTTGCCTTTCAAATGTTGGAGAGTGTCTTGTTTAGATTACATTTAGGTTTAATATTGCATAGGAATACTTGCATCCTGAAAAAGGATTTAAAACTGCTTTGTGTAAAGAAAAATGTCTGGGCATGCATTCCATCAAACGTGAAGTTGATGCTAATCTATGAAATATGTCGTAACATTATTAGCCTTTATGGTGTCCCAAACTTATATGAAAGTTCAGTGGATTCACAGATCATGAGGTCCCTAAGAATCAACCTAAATCAAACAAGATGTGAACTATAATCCCCCCAGTGCCAACTTTAAAATCCATCCAATGAGATGGATTATTCTAAAATAGCTTCTCAAGTCCCATTCTATCAGTGGCTGAAGGACTCCAGTAGAATACACATATTTTCAGTGTTGGCTAAGAAATTCAGTAGCCCTGCTCCATTTCCTAGCACAAACACATTTTATTTTTAAAAAATGATTAAACTTTCTAGCAAGTGATATTCCTAATTCTTCAAATGAATTCACTGATTAGCAATTGAATCTTAAATTAGAAATAAAGATGTGCTTGGATAATTCAAGTATTCTCTTCCGATGGTAGACGGGAAAATGCGTCAGTCCCTCTAATAGTTTCTAAAAAGTGAGTGACATTGACAAACTAAGCCAGGTGCCAAAACCAGCTCCATCAAGAACCTTGTCTTATTTTGGGGGAGTGATTTAAAATTTGGTTTCAGCCTCATCAGTTCAATAGTTGAACAAAAAATCAGGTTAAAAATGAGTATGTTAAGATACTTTACAGTTCATTCCTTATCTGTTTTGTAATTGGGCTCTTGAACTGATTTAATTTTTCTACTTTAGGTTTTGGGAAATTGGTCTTTTGATACTAATGTGAGTTTTTTCAAAGAAAGCACCAAAGGCATTCAGTTCCAAAACACTTCAAGCCTGTGTTTTAAGTAAAGTGAAAAAGAACCTTTGTTATATTTTAATGCTCAAATAACCTCTCTTCACCCTCCTGTTCCACTTCCCCAGAAAATATTGGAACATATTTTGTCACCAACATAAAATAAGCTGGGAGACTGCATTTTATATCTTCTAAACTGGAAATATAACGGGGGTATTGTAAGTACGGAAACAAAAATGAATGCTCTTTTTCCAGCTGCTTTTGATGTAT
Organism: Imantodes cenchoa; assembly: GCA_027560375.1. NCBI lineage: Eukaryota > Metazoa > Chordata > Lepidosauria > Squamata > Dipsadidae > Imantodes > Imantodes cenchoa. Next base: position 513 of record JANHGD010003917.1, on the reverse strand, counting down.
CTGCGTATTTTAAATTTTGGTCTGTAATTGTTCTTATACTACATAATATAAGCATTGTAGCATTGTAGTTTTTTTGGATTCACACATAATCATTTGGGGATGTTTCAAAACCTAAGTTTTTTGTGGCAATTCCACTCATGCCCATGTGTGCCCTTAAGGGCTGATACTTCCTGCTGTTTACCTGAGTTGGCTGCTGTTTCTGATGATATCATAGGAGCTCCTCACAGGCATTTCAATCCCGTGATTTGCTTGCATTGTCAAGATGTGAATGCTGATGTATAAATTACACGGAATGTTGAGTTTCTTTTGTTAACCGGCCACCTAGTTTAATTAGTTTAGGGGGAAAATAGGTTGAGATTGGCTTAAAGCCTTATTGAAATCATCCCTCATGCTTCTGTGTCAACGACTGCAGCAGCTTCAGTTCCTGGCCATTCCGTCCCATGTCTCTCTCCAACTTGTAGGATTCTACAGAGTACGGGTCTCCAACCTTGGCAACTTTTAAGACTTGTGGAC
>JANHGD010003914.1:218682-232132 GCA_027560375.1 Imantodes cenchoa | reverse complement strand
ACTTCAAACAATAAAACTTTTCCATCTGACTTTTAAGATTCATCTGAGGGTGCTAAGAAGTTGAACCTGGCAACAGTTCACACTGAAAGACATTTCATGAAGCACCTGTTCATTTTCCTACAATTCCTTAAAGCAATTACATTTTCCCCCCCACAACAGCAACATGATCCCGGAGAAAGATTACAGACATATTACCTGTAATTCTCAACTTACCCCAAAGCATTTTGTTCACTTGAATCTAAAGTTATGAACAGCTCTACTATAAGAGGAATTGTTTGTTTGTTTATTTGTTAAATTTATTTGCTACCTATCTTGCCGTGGGGCTACTCTAGGCAGCTTACAACAATAAAAAGGAAGAAATGAAAAAAGTGTGAATAGAACAGAAGTAAAATAATGGAAGTGGGTTTGATGGCTCAGCTGTTAAAGACGCTGAACTTATCAGCTAGAAAACTGAAAGCCCAGGTTTGAGACCTCCGCGCTGCATGACAGGATGAGCTCCTGTTACTTGTCCTAGCTGCTACCCACCTACCAGTTCAAAAGCATGAAAGTGTGAATAGTATATAAATAGTGGTGTGAAGGTAACAGCAATCCACATACTTCAGTGTATACTCATACTGGCCACATGACCTTGGAAATATCTTTGAACAATGCTGTCTTCTAAGAAATGGAAATGAGCACCACCCACCTGAGTCGGACACGACTGGAAAGGGAAATAATAGAACAATGAAATAAGTGAAATGAACAAGAACAGGAGAATACACAAAAAGATGGATGGCTGCAGAGCAGAGAGCAAGTGGGGGGAGGTGGAGCCTGCCATCAATCCAGCAGTGATCTACAGTGAGAAATTTCCCATTTGGTCTGCAGGTCAACCAGTAAAGCCATGTTTTTAGGATCTTGTGGAATATATGTAATGAGCACTTCCATCTCACCATCAAATAACCATGCTATTTTCAGTCAAACCTGTAGGCTCCTTCACATATCCTTCAGGCATATGTAAAATTCCATAGAATAATAAGATGAGGTAGTCCTCATCTTACAACCGAGTCTGACAATCTTACCTTGGAGATACTTTTACAACCTGGGTTGCACTGTTCTTTTATTTTGTGAGCTGCCCTGAGTCCTATGGGATTGAGCGGCATATAAATCTAAATAAATCAAATCAATCAATCAATCAAGGAATTCCAACAGTCAGACACCACATCAGTCTCATGACTTGGTTTGGGCGCTCAGCAAACAGGCTGCAACTATGTCCATTTCTAGTGTCCAGCAGCTACAATTTATAATGGTTTTGTCCAGGGATGGGTTCCACTTACCTTTGCCACCGGTTTGCATTGCGACGTTTCGCGCATGCATGCTCACTCTGCTTGCGCACATGCCCACACATCCCCTCGTGCGATTTCACTTCTGCGCATGTTCAGAAATGGAATTCAGCCCAAAAGACAGCTGAGGAGCTGATCAGCTGTGCTTCTGGCTAAGAAATAAAGGTCAGTATTAACCCGGGGGTGAGCAGGAGGGATTTTTTCAAAGCACATTACAAGGAGAAGCTATCAAACCACTGGAAAATCGGCCGAAAATTCAGAAAAAAATATGGTGGTGCACATGGACTGGCATAGTCACAACCGGATTCATGATGTCAAAATTACATCACCAGTGGGTCGCTAACGGTTCGGGTGATCTGGTCTGAACCGGGAAGAACCCACCCCTAGTTTCGCCAAAAACTGGCATTTACTTCTGTTTTTCAGAAAAACAAACCAAAGGTTGGCTTAATGACAGTAGCATTTGTTTAACAACTGTGAATTCACTTAAGACCATGGGGATTCACTTAACAATCACCATAAAAAAGGCCATTAAATTGGCCTTTACGACAGTCATAAGTTATGACAGTGATGCGCAGTCTCCATTATGGTCATAACACAAAGATAAACCATAAATACACGCTGCTTATTACATACACATTAATAGTCCCATTAAAGAGAATTTGAAAGAGTTACTGAACTTATTAATAAACAGTGCTCTAGCATTAGTAAATGTTAGATGAAATTTCTGCAATTGCGAATTCATGTCATGGTTATTTATAATCAAGATGAATTTCCAGAGAGCATTTGACCACTATGCAATTATGCAGTTATACTGTCTAATGCATATCCACAGTATCCATGCCATTTGTTTGGGGCATTGAAGGTAATTCAGTTCTTGCCCTTATAATCAACTCCTTACAATTTTTATGAAATGTATGGAATGGTACATGACCAGGTGTTAAAGTCAGTGACTTCCAATTCTATGACCCATTTACTCTCAACTACTCCAAGACAATGGTGGCAACATTTGCTTGATGATTTAACTGTTGTGGACTCTAAATAATGTTTAACACAAGGTTTTTTTCATTTTAGAGATAAAAATAATATATTATTGCAAATTCCCACAATTATCACCTCTGATCATACTATTTGTGGTTATGAGAGATGCAGTGCAATAATAGCTGAACCATTATAAGTTCTACATCTGATTATTTCTCGTGGCTATTTCTTCAAGTTTTGCAAATTATAAAAATGCCTGGACTCTAATCTTTTATTATAACTGAAACTGATAAAGACATTATTAAATATGGCCAGCAACAAAACCTATATAACGTATAAAAGCATCTATTTTAATGCAGCAACTTGATCTTGAGTTTGAGAAACTGATTCTCTGAGAGGTCACCCAGAGAACCTCCTCCGATTCTATTACATTCACATTAAATAAGTAGAATTCCAACAGTAGGGAATTCTAAGCAATTTCTCCCTCCTGCCTTAGATCTAATAACAAAAAATATAAATCTCTGGTTTATTTTACTACTATTATTTTAAAATATATATACAGCTATACAAGCAATAATACAGAGGTACAATAAATGCAAACAGCAGCATGCTTTTGAACTCAAGGGGACAAAAAGGTTTGCTCAAAGAAAGCAATTTCTGTACTGTAGATTGAGCAGTTTCTTTAAAGGTACAGTACATTTCAAAAACACAGTACATGCTATAACAAACTATCCCCAACTATCTCCAAATATTTCTCTAAATTGGCCCATTCCTGTCCAGTTTGTTTCTTCTCACCTGACTTCATAGGCCATAATTCTGCCTTATAGCCAACTTCTTTGTTGGTGAAAACCACCAGCCTCCCTACCTTGGCTAAATGGTTTAACCATCTTTCTAATCCCTAGCCTGCAAGTGTGAAGTCCCAACAGATCTGCAGAAGGTTTTTCCTCAATCCTGTGCTGCTTTCTTTTACCTTCCTATGTCTTGGACACAGGACTCCATCATCTCTTATACCTTTTCTCACTCATTGGCATTTTGTTTCTCTGTTCTTTGGAATAAAGCTCCTGCTTCTGAGATTTCCAAATTCTGGCTTCCTCTTGGGAATCATGCTATCTAGTAAGAAGTCCCCTAATACTTTTCTGGATCTCTATCTCTGTGTCCTTATGTGCCTTTCATAATTCCATATCTTCTGCATCAAACTTTGGCTCTCTGCATCCAAACCTTTAGCATTCAAATTAGCTTTCTTGCTTCTCCTGGAAACTTTCTGCCAGTTTGCACTAGATTTATTTCCAGCTCTGTTTAACATCTCTGAATCATATAAAACTTCATTATTACAACAATCAAAATATTTTATTTCTTTAAATCTAAATTTTTACTAAACATATTTAGTTTACGGATATATATACAAAAATTACTAAAACATTTCTAATGTGGTAGACTTTGATTTTAAGGTAGAATCAGGTTCTTTATTTTTAAGCCTATTTAACAACTGAAACAGGTTCCTTGAATGACTTGTTGTTAACAGTTTTTTTTCCTGATAATTTCAGGAAGTAAGGCATTTTAAAGAAACCATGGGTGACTGTTAAATTAGCATATTTTTAATGAGACAGAAAACCGAACATGCTGTAGAACAACTGATGTCCCACTGGGTCCCTCATAACAGGGTGGTGAGTTGACTAGCATAGAATTAAAAAAAATACAGACAAAATGTCTCATATGGTTTGAAAACAGATATTAATACTGTGATTTTTTTCCTTATTAGATTTTCCATTTACATATATTTAAAAATAAACAGTAAAAGTGTACTACTCCCATCTCATGTATTTGAGATGATTAAAACTATTTAAGAACATCCAAATTACATATAGCAATATGCAATTTGGATGTTCTTAAATAATTTTAATGAAAGCATATTACATTTATCATCATTTCACAAACAATTCACAAACATCAGGAATGCAGTTTCCAGGAGAAGGTCTTAAAGTAAATTAACAATAAACTTCTAGGTAAATATGAATAAACTAGTAGGCACAGTCATTGGCTAATCTGTATCTTAAAAAAAAACACAGTTTAGTTAGTATAATTATATTACATTTGTATGATTAAAATGTATGTGACAGTTGAGTTGCATGAAACTTGATCACAAGGAAATGAATATCACAGAATATAGCCTAGTTCTTTTCAAAAAGTAATTCAAATAACCAATTTCATTATTATGGCTATCAAACCTTCAAATAGGTGTTTTGATTTTTTTAAAAAGCTTTGATTAGATTACCACTTGAAAGTGGATTCACAAGTCAAAATAGAAATATACTTCCAAGCAATTAATCAGAATGGGTGGCCTTCCAAAGCATTCATATATTAAATGGCTTTTATGTTGCTGGTAGATGTCTAAAAGAAAATACAAAACTTTACTATTTCATTTTGACAGAAGAAATACAAAGAGGGAATTGAATGGTGTCATCACCTCAAGAATATTATTGCAATTTGCTGGCTTCTAATTAATATTGTCCAATCAGATGTTTCTGCAGTGTTGGGATTCAAATAATTTAACAACCAGTTCTCTGCCCCAATGACTAGGTGAGTGGGTGTGGCCATGGTGGGCATGGCCAGTGGGTGTGACAGGCAATACTTGGCTTCCTGCATCCCCCTGGGAGCGAAAACAGGCTGTGGGAGGGGCGCACCTCCCTGTGCCCCCATTTTGGGCCTAGGATGCTGCCCTGAAGCCTCTTGGGAGTGAAAACGGGCCATGGGGGACGCACCCCCCCCCACACCCACGTTTTTGCACCTGCATAGCACTCACCTGTCACCTGGAGCAGACTGAGGTGGCGGTGTCTGTTGTTGCTTGAGGGGACTCAGGTGTCCACCCACTGCCCCTCAATAGAAACATGACCTTGCGGGCAATTGGCCGAAGTGCAGCTGGGAGCTATTGGTTCAGCCCTCTGCAACACTCCCATTTCCTCATGTGACCCCTAGAGAAAATTAATTGGCCACTTCTGATTTACGTGATGGTTCCTTTTAATTTTTAGTAGGCTGTACATAAAAAATAAATTTAGTGACAGTGAATGGGCTGTGTTCTTCCCTGTTTATATACAATAACTTGTCCTTTGTGGGGGGGGGTGATTTTTTTCCCTTGGTAATTCCTTGATTAGAATGTTTGTCTGCTTGATTGTTTGTCTAATATTAATCTCCGCTTATCTGGGTGTTGGCTGCTTGGAGATTATGAATTCCGATTTGTCTGTTTCCTTCTTAATTTTATTGTCTCTTTAGAATGGTGTATAAATATGGTTTATTTCTATCAATGTATTGATGGCTAATTTGCTGCCAAGCTTCCAGGAATTCCTTAGGGTTGGGTGTTTTTTTAAAAAAAAAATTCAGCTTGATTTAGGTTTCTCACAGTTTCTCATGGTTCAGTCTATCCATATAAGGCAGGACTAGTCTAGAACTCATGATCTCCCGATTTCTAACTCAGAGCCTTAATCACTACACCAAATTGGTAATTGGAATGAAAAGGATTTTGCTGTAGTAACTGATTGCAAAGTAAATATGAGCCAGTTTTGGCAAATTATAGATTAAAAACCATTGGAAACAATTGTACCACTTCACTGAATACAAGAAACTGGAACAAGTTCAGCAAAGGGCAGAGAAGATCAGAGGGTATGAAAATAACTGCTACGAAAAGAGATTGGAAAAGCTGTTTAAATAATTTTATATAGATTCAAGCAATAATTTCCATTTTTTTAAATTTAATAAATGTCTAGACTTGCACTGTTTAGTATATACTGTATATACTGTAGGAAATTCCTGCTCGAATTTGGTTAAAATTTATTATGTAAAAATATACATATATATGTATATACTATACTATACCAGAGATGCTAACCTTTTCCAGACTGAGTGCCCAAAGCGTGCATGTGCGCGATCCTCCAAAATGCAATGTGTGTGCAGCCCCCATGCATGCACCCCATGCATGCATGCCCACAAATGTGCCTCACTCCCACATGCACAAGTGCTCCCTGCATGCATGTGTGGCCCCTGCATGTATGTGCAGACCCCACATGCATGTGTGGCCCCTGCATGCACAGGCAGCCCCCCACATGCATGTGCAGCCCCCCAAGTGCCCTATGCATGAGCATGCTCTCCCACGTCTCCCGCCCCCTGCGCATCTTGGCAGAGAGCCAAAGACCAGCTGGCTGGCAGGAGTGCACGCACATGCATGGTGGAGCTGAGCTGGTGTGACAGCTCATGTGCCGAGAGAGTGGACGCTGCATGCCACCTCTGGCATGTGTGCCATAGGTTCACCATCACTGTACACTATACACTATACATATATAAATTAAATCTTGTTGACAATGCAAGAATATACAGCAATATATGTATATACACACACACCTGCATAAAATAACAGGCTTAGTTCTCACCTGAGAGTGTCAGAGTGTCACCTTTTAGGCTTGAGCAATAATCAACCTCTTTAGTCTCTATAAAGTTAATTGATTGTATTACTAGCAGGCATTCTAGTATTTTCAGCTCAATAACATTGGGCAGCACGCTGAGTCTGCATGTTCAGCAGGGCAGTGAGAAAGAAAAATATATTGACTGTCAACATCTTACCTGCAATTACTACTTCTCCTGCTGTCCCACAAAACCATGGTCTCCTTCCAACATATACATCCACACTTGGAGGCTGAAGGCATCTTCCTTTATAATTGGAACTCCAGGTGTGTTTCAGTTGTCTTAAATTTCCAATGTGGGAGAAAAACCAAAAGGGAAAGAAGGGAAAGTGAAGCTCTCCTATTTAACAAGTTTGTATTGCCTGAATGTTTAATTTCTTCAGTTCAGTCTCCTATTTTTCACTTCTTTTATTATTCTTTGTTGTTAATTTATAATTCAGGCTTTTACTGCATTTACTATCACTTTTTCTATTTCTCCCCCCTTTCCTGCTTTTTCATAGCCATTTGCTTTGCTTCCTCCAGCTTCTTCCTTCAGTGGTTCCCACTCTACACACAGTAGCTGTTCTTCTGGCGGTACAACTTTATTCCTTCTTCTTTCAGCTTTTGCTCTTCCTCCCCATGGCCTTTATAGGAACATCACTTAGAAGGCAGATGTCTCCTTTTCCTGGCCCCCTCCTTTTCCTTGTCCTAGGAAATCTTTATGGATTTCATACAGCTGCTTTCCCATTACACCACCTGCCACCATTATTAGTGAAGAGTGTAAAAAAAAAAAGACATGACTCTTCCCCTCCAGTATTTTCAACCTTTGCCTAGTACTCCCAGGTCATTTGTTCTGCTGCATTGCTTATTACAAGGTTTGTGATTCCATCACCAACACATATTCATAGTTCCAATAGCACTCTCCTTTATATAATCACTACTTTATTCTCCTTATCCTTGTGATGTCTTCTGAGCTATCAATTGCTTTCTTTCTTTCTTTCTTTTCCTTTTCCTTTTTCTCTCCAAACATCTACAAGTCATTGCTCTGATATGTTTCCCTTAATCAAAAGCTGTTTTTTCCTCTCTAACTCTCTCACATATATTTCTCCATCCCTCCTGTCTCATTTGAGAAAAGTGCTTGTCTACATGCCTCAGAATCTGCAATCCTGATGGGAAATGCTAACAGGTGGCTAATGTTATTCAGCAAGAAGGAAGCCAGGACTGTGTGCTCACAGAAATTTGTTTTAATTGCATTGGTTTAATAAATGAATTAAAATAAACTAAAATAGGGCTGTCAAACTCGCAGCCTGTGGGCTGGATGTGTCACACACTGGCCACGCCCATGCCTGGTTTAGCAAAGGGGGGGGGGAGTGCCAATACATCACCGTGTGACACCGCTGTGACGACATGGGTTTGACACTCCTAGTGTAAGCTGAGATAGGAGAAAGAAAAATTGTGAGCATTAATAAATGGCTGACTTCTGACCTCTATGTGGAAGGGATTAATAAGATGGGGTGAGACAGAACCTGTAACTTCTCTATTAGAGGAGAAATCCAAGGATGGAAAGCATGGGATGCCATTCTGTCACTGACACACTACCAGCATTGTGGCATAAGAAAAGAAGGACAACATTATAGAAATATTGTCAGGCTCTAGTTCTATTTTTCTGGTACATAACTTGGTTTAACTGAAACTTAAATATTTTTGCTAGAAGTTCAGCAATTTCATTTATGTGATCTTTAAGAACTCTCAAATGGTGTTTATTTACTTCATATGCTCCTATGCCAGATGTCATCTACATGGGATTATTCCTTGACTGCCTTCTCTTTGCTTCCTCATTTTGAGCTTTTCGAGAAAATCAGTACCAGATCAGGAATCTGCCCTATATCTTCTGTGGTAGGAATACTGTAGATACAAAGAAGTCACTCAGTTTCTCTGCAACCTCCACATTTCCTTAAAGATTTCATTTATTCTTTTATGTCCAATTTCTTCTCCTAACCCAAATCTATTTCAGTTAAGGTAGGCTCTTGTCAAGCGTGTTGCTTTTAAAAAGATGAATGGTACTGCTTATAAATGGGATAACATGGCTTGGTTAAAATTTGTTTTACTCCTAAAAATAAACTCAGTGGTATTTCCCTCAGCACCAATATCCCTGTACCCTTTCTCCATCTGCTTGATTCTATGCTAACAATGTCATGGCGACTTAGGTAAACTGCTGAGTGTAGCAATCCAACACATTTTACTTTCTACACAAATGGTAGCTAATAGACCTGTCCAAGCTTATTTCATCCATACATATTATTTCAACTCTGATGGAGTGGCATTACACCAGGCTTCACTTCATCCCACAGCATTGTTTTATACCCATTGTGCCACAGAGACCCAGGTGGACAGTTAACTGCTACTGTGTAACATGTATATATTAGAATGTATATTACATTTTTCTCCTCAGATACCAGCTTGATAAACCTGCTACCTGCCCAAACTTGCTGCCAAGGATCTTCCATATGGATATACTATTTCAATTCTGATAGATTGGCACTACTTTTCTTGCCTCTGTGTCCACATGCCATCTGCTCCTCAAATGTCATTTTGCCAGGCTTGTTCCACATTATTGGACACATTATGTCAATTCTGGTAGTCTGCTTCTTTCTATGTTACACTGTCTATATTCCCAAATTCTAATATCCTGATAGAACATTTGGCACCTACTGCGCATCTGCAATTCTCTTTCTATGAGGATAAACCCTTCCAGAGGGCAACCATTCAAATAATCAACATCTAAGTGGCTGCAAATTATAAATGTGGAGATATAAGCCTGTTACACTGAGATTTGTAACTAGGTATCCTTCGAAGTTATTCCCATAAAATGCTATGTTTGCCAAGTTTACAGAAAGCATATCTACAATGGTAGTCAAGGTAACAAGTGATCAGAAGGAAAAAATAGACGTATGTTATCTTTAAATTTTTCGTTAGGAGACCTTTGGTAGTCCATATTCCTAACTTGCATATTCCTAAACTATTCCAGTAGTTGATTGTCTTAACAATGAAAACAATCAAACAGTGGAATGGCTTGCCTTCAGAAGTTGTGGGTGCCTTATCACTGGAGGCTTTCAAGAAGACATTGGACAGCTATTTATCTAAGATGATATAGACTCTCCTGCTCAAGCATGGTGTTGACCTCCAAGGTGCCTTTCAACTCTGTTATTCTATGTTCTATGTTCTAAATAGCCATGTCTGCCCAAACAACCACCTGATATCAGGTTGCCAAAAAGGTATGGCACTGAGACTGGTTTAAATTTCAATCAACATGAACTAAATGGACAGCCTCATACATTAAAATATAATCTTAGGGTGAGAATGGCTAGGTTATCTCCAAATGAAAGAACTGCTGAGTTCTAATGTTTGATAATTTTCATATTGACCAATGGCTGGGGTTTTATTTTATCTCCAATTGTGAAACAAAGCAATGTGGTTTCATTTCTTCCTGGTTCTGCCAACATAAATCAGTATTGATCCCTGCACTGAAATCAAGGCTAGCCAGTCCCGTTGTATGCATTCTTGGCTCCAACTGTACTTTACATTCTGCATGATGCTGACAGTCTCTCCACAATAAAATTGAATCTGTGTCAAGTTTACAATTACAGGAGCAGATCCAGATATTTATAGCTTTTAAGAATGGGGAGGGAGGTAAAGCCAGGAATGGTTGGTGCAGAGCAATTCTTTATGTCATTAACTTTCTCTTTCATATACTGTGGTATTTATTCTGGTAGCATGAGCCCCCTGATTATCATCTTTAACTGCTAACAAGCTCTGGTCCAATTGACTCCCACCACTGAAGAAACAGTCTTTCCTGGAAAGGGGCAAGTTTTCCCAGCAACTATCCTGGAACCCCAGAGGACTAGGGTTCAAAAGCAGCAAAATATAAGCCTCTGGTACAGGGGCGGGGTCCTCTTTTCCTCCTCTTACCGGTGCGCATCATGTTTTCCTCATGCAATTTGGCTTCCATACGTGCACAGGGGGACGATTTTCCTTCTGCGCATGTGCAGAGAGCTGAAAATTGCCCCAAAATTAGAAAAATAGATGGCAGTACGCACAGTCTGGCAAAGACAGCACCAGAGCCGTCACACCAAAATTACATCATCAACGGGCCACTACCGGAGTGGCACACCGAACCACACCAGTAGGAACCAAACCTCTGCTCTGGTACTCTAAAAAAGCAAATGAACAGGTCATAACAAATATTTTAAAATAGAAAGTTAAGATTTCAGAACAGTTTTACCACATTAGATTTTTACAGTAAAATAGAATGTTGCATACAGTACGTCTTATCTTGTTCTCTACAGGCTCTTTACTAAAATTTAGGAAGTTAGGAGGTCTGATGTGGTATTTTTAATTAATTTCTATAGCTGTCTATCTCAATCAATGAGTCTGGACAGCTTACATTGTCTGTTGTCCTTCTCTTAGATCTGTAATTTTGCCCTAAAAGAGGGATGGAGAAAATATTTTAAAATTTATGTAAGTAAATTCCTTGAAACTGTCTGACTGAAACTTGGCATTAATAATGCCTTCCAATGGATGACCATTTCTGATATGTTTGTTTTATTCTGCCAAATGATGAAGTGGCTTCAGCTCTCAGATACGTTGAAGTTTATCCATTGTAGCTTATGGATAAATCTTTTTTTTTCATTTCAATCTTTATACTCAGATCAGCTTATATGGAATCAAATCTTTGAATTTTGAGTCAGTAATTCAAAATAAACCAAAACTGGTTCATACAGGCTTATTAATTAATGATACCACCCCGTATTAGGTTGGGGAATATAATTCCATTTAGCTCAGAGATTAATGGCATTGGCTTTGTTATATGAAAGCCAACCATTTCCACCAAAATTCCACCCTCTTTTTCATTTCATCCTTCTTTAGAAATATATTAACTATTGATTTGATTGCCTAAAGTTTCTGGTAATTTTCTTTTTTATCTATTTTTCATTTTATTTAAAAGGTAGTTAAAATACAAAACTCCCAAAAATAAAAAATAAAAAACCCAATCAAACTTTTTAAAAAAACCAGTCAGATATTTAAAAAGCACATTAAAAAAACCACATATACACATATTATCTTTCCTAACTGAATTCTGATTAATAGGTAACTAGTAAATCTATTTGCAAATTATTGGCCTCTCATCTATATACTATATTAATGACAAAATAGTTAAAGGAGTAATAATATTAACAATAACAATAATAAAGTTAAAATTTCAAAACCCTTTGTTAACAGTTTTGTAATCAACTTGTAGAAAATTTACGATTATTATTATTTATTAAATTTATATGCTGCCCAACTCCCAAGGGAGGCTTAACAACAACAACAGCAAAACATTTAAAATATCTTAAACATTAAAACAGTTTAAAACCCACACATATCCTTTCATGGCTGGATCTCGCCAATTACAACCGCGAGGTCAGCGGCCCCAAGCCTGCCGGAAAAGCCAGGTCTTTACAGATTTTCAGAAGGCCAATAGGGTGGGGGAAGTCTGGATCTCTGGAGGTAACTGGTTCCAGAGAGCTGGGGCAGCCACAGAGAAGGCCCTCCCTCGCAGGCCCGCCAGCCGGCACTGTTTAGCTGATGGGACCCGGAGGAGGCCAACTCTGTGGCATCTCACTGGTCCCTGGGATCTTATCTATTCCAAAATATCCCCAAATGTTAAAAGTAAATAATCCTGCATCAAATATCCATGTATTAGTATCTCTTATCAGTTGTTGTCTATTTAAATATAATAAATTCTGTATCCACAGTAGTTCTATCTTCCCAACAAAGCCCAACAATGATGCAGAAAAAAAAAACAGAAAATATATTTTCTGGATGTTTTGATCCAAAATTAAATGAAATATTCAAAAGAAATAAACTCAAAATAGTTTTCAAAAAGGCAAAAAAAACCTGTGATGAGAGTCCAATAATAATATAAATCAAATTAAAGCCCTTCACCATCCAGAAGTACACCATGTTTCCTTATAGAGAGAGCAGATGTTATTGAAAATAATAATATAACTTAAAAGGAAATAAAAACAAACAAACAGGTAGACTCCAGGAGGGGTTGAAATTAATCAGCATTCAACCAGTTGCTCAACTGGTTGAAAACAGAATAAAAAAATTCAAAAAGTGAAAGTTGGAACTTATGTTTGCTTAGAAAACAAAACTGATGATAGGAAGGTAGAATTCTCAGTGACTTTCTGACTGCTCCCAAAGGAAACTGGAATATTCAAAACTCCCCTTCCCAAATGGATCTATGGCTGTCCAAAAGTTATCTTGGATCATTCCTAAGTGCTCCAGGGAGCAATACTGCCAAAGAACTAGCTTTGGCAGCAAAAACAGTTCATCAGTAAGAGAAGAAAGACTCTCACCATACAACAGCCATCTCGGGAAGAGTCAAGCTTTCTAGTATTGTTTGCTGCTATATTTTTATTGTCATGATTTTTACATTGATTGCCTTTTATGCAATGTTATAAGAAGTAATCTTGCTTCTATGTATGTGCCAACCATTTTATTCTTTCACTGAATATTTTAAAATAATATAATATTCCAACTTAGAGCTATAAATAGAAATTTTTAAAACATACTTTTTAGTTTGCAATAATACCCACCCTATGGCTCCCACCCTATGGAACGAGCTTCCCCCAGCCATAAGAACAATCCCGGACCTGAAGACCTTCAAAAAAGAACTGA
>JANHGD010003914.1:158480-169150 GCA_027560375.1 Imantodes cenchoa | reverse complement strand
AAAAAAAAACTTCTAAATGTTTTCAGTACTGGGTAAAATGGAAAATTAGGAGAAACCTTTTTTTTTTTTTACAGCCAGCAGCTATAACCATAAATTCTTCTCTTTATCCTTGGGAAATGAACCTCCTCCAAATCTCATAATCTTACTTGTCTAATGCAGAGCCCTGGCTCTGGTTGCTAGTGAGCCGAGAGAAGACATTGCGGTCATTGCGTGGTCTGCTGGGAGGGGATGAGGGAGGAGTGAATCCAACATCTGGATTTCTAGGCAAGAAAGAAAGATGTGATGATTTACTTTGATTGGAGACCGGTTTGCTCCTTGCAAATCATCTCTCACCACTCTCAGATCCTGTTCCACCAAGCAAGTTAACTGGATGACAAGGAAAATAAAAGATATTGAGGGGCTCCTTCTTATGCACTTACCTGATAGACTGGCCCCTGTCGTATGACTTCCTCCTTGTAAGGGGTGAAGTGTCTGTGCCTCGGGACTGTCGAGGGCTAGAGAGGAGGGGGGAAAATGACAGAAAATAGTCTTTGCAAAATTCTCTTATTGGAATGAATGAAGTGCTAAATGCCTGGAGAATCATTTGCTTCAAAACATTCCTAGTGTCAGGGTGGGTAGACAGGATGTATATAATCTTCTTGCAGATGCAAAGATTTTGATGAGGGAGCACATGGGAGTACATGATCTCTCAAAACACTGCAAAAACAAATGTCAAGGAACTGAAATAGACTGTGAACATTTATTCAGTTTTCAGTACCTTCCATGTTTGCAAGATCCCTTATACGTGCAGAAACATTTATATTTATTTTAGTACCTATACTTATCCTTGCCAATTTGTAACTGATGGAGACTAATATACCGTATTTTTCAGAGTATAAGACGCAAGCACCTTCCCACCCCAAAAGAGGCTGAAAATTTGGGTGCGTCTTATACACCGAATGTAGCTTTTTTGAAGCTTTTTTTCTCAGCCCTAACGAGGTGCCGGTTGCAGGCTTGTTTTCATTGTTACTCCCTCCGGAAAAAGGTTTTTTCAGCTCTAATGAGGTGCTAACGATCTTCCTGGCTTGCAGGATTTTTTTATTCCTACTCCCTCCAAAGAAGTTTTCCCCCAGCCCTAAGTCTTTGCAGGCTTGTTTCATTCCTATTCCCTTCAAAGAAGATTTTTTTCAGCCCTAACTAGGGGAGAAAATAATGTGCTGAAGCTGACTAGACTAAGGACGCTAGCCAGATGAATACCTGATGGGTAGATTCCCCCCCCCATCTTCCTCCCCCAAAACTAAGGTGCGTCTTATACTCTGGTGCATCTTATACTCCAAAAAATACGGTAGGTTACGTCATTTGTATAAACTACGTTTTCTAAATGTCCAGCAGCCACATCCTGTAGGAAATGGTTCCTGCTCAGACTGCACAATGCTTCAGTTTTGACTCTAAAATGGGGCTTTGGAGCATATGGGACATGAACAAAGCATCTGCCTGCAACTCTTTTAAAGCAGTTGCATCTTTCCCAACATCCTGTGACAGCTGCTTGAAAAGAAAACTGTGGCTGCTTTGAAGACTTGCAGGTAGGACTTGGGAGATGCTCTCTAAACAACCTTTTGGTAATCAAAGCCAAAGCAAAGCTCCTACTTTCTCATTAGGGCACTCTACATTTTGAACCAGTATCGGGTGAAGCTGCTAGCTGACTGAGGATTTTTGATATGATTTCATAAAAATGATGGAATCTAATGAATTGGGGACTTCTATGTTATTGTTAAATTTTCTGTAAAGTTTACGGTCCATAAAAAGCTGATTCTGGCCTGAACTCAATACACAGATCGTTGTTTTTCCTTGCCTGATTATTTCTTTGGCTCACTAACTACTACCATCAAGAAAACCAAATTTTGGGTTGCTAAAAGGATGAAGCATGTATTGGTTTACACAAAATAACACTGAAATACTAGGCTCCAACTTTTCAGGCCAGTAGCATCTCCATTTCTCAACATGCAAGAGAACTTACTCAGAGGTCATTGCCTCTGTAAGAGCCATGGTGGTGCAATGGTTAGAATACAGTATTTCAGGCTCTGGCATTCCACTGCCAACAGTTTGATTCTGACCAGCTCAAGGCTGACTCAGACTTCCATCCTCTGACAGAACCTACTGGTTCTAACTGGTTCTTTAGAACTGTTAGTAGTTTGGTGATGACTTCACAGAGCTGGTTCTGTCGATGTCTCTGTGGGCACCGCCATTTTGGATTTTGTGTCTGGGCATGTGCAGAAGCTATTTTTTTATTGCTGTGGGTGCGCGTGCATGCGCGCAGCACAACCCTGAGTGAACCAGCAGCAAAAGGATCCAGAACCTCCCCTCCCCACTTCTGGGGTTGGTAAAATGAGGTCCCAGATTGTTGTGGGCAATATGCTGACTCTGTAAATCACTTAGAGAGGGCTGTAAAACATTACGAAGCAGTACTAAGTGCTATTACTATTGCGATAAGCAGGACTTACAATGTGCTGCCTCGGATAGGCAGGCTGATAGTGCGGGATACTTTCTCCTTATAATAAGGATCATGGATAGAGAATCCAACACTGTCCTCTTGGATTTCCATGAGAGACGCTAATGACTTGGTGATGTTCTTAGTGGAGATGTCCAATGTGGGCCCTAGGCACTCTGCAGATACAGCTTTCATCTGACCAGACAGTTTAGGCTCTCCCTAAAACGAAATCACAAAAGACCCAAGTCAGAAAAGGAGTATTAATCAGCTACTCAGGCATTATTTCCTGGCTGAATTTGTAACAATCCTTATTAATTGGGTAAAATGTAGCACAAGGCTTAGATTTGAATTCAAGTAAGACATATTCATAGTGATCATCCTAAATTTTGTGGAAAGATGCAATAAGTCTCAAGTCATTAAACCGCTGAAGAAATTTTGGTCCAAAGACAATAAAGGAAATGGATATATACAAATAGATAAGGATGAATATTTAATTCTAATTTGGAATTATTTACCATCCCAATTTAATGACTCTGAGTGGCTCACAATTAAAAAACAGTAAAATTTCAAAACACAAAAAGTCTATCAACTAAACATAAATGAACAGTATGCTTAGCAACTAATTTCTAATTTAAAAGAAAGCATATACCTTGTTATTAGGCCCTGAATGTTAAATTTTAATACTTCACGCAAACTACTCTCACTGTTTAATTGAACAGCAGTCAGATGTTTACAAAGACATATAACACCTACAGCCACACTGGCCAAATGCAATTTTCAACTTACCCTGCACTTGAAGTCATCCTGACTAGCAGAACCTTTCATGAAGAAAGACTGGGAAAAGCTGCAGGACATAGAAAGAGATCTTTGGTACATGCAATTTTTATAGGAACTTATAGAGAATCCAAGTGAGAGTGTTGGAGCGTGAATGCTCCAACACTGGAAGTTTTAAAGATGTTGGATAACCATTTGTCTGAAGTGGTGTAGCGTTTCCTGCCTAAGCAGGGGGTTGGACTAGAAGACCTCCAAAGTCCCTTCCAACTCTGTTGTTGTTATTGTTACGGTAATAGCTGCAGTGAGAGTCCAAATATATTTTAAGTTGTCTTAGGAGAAAAAATAATTGTGTCCCTAACTATCAACTGAGTTAAAAGAGGGGTAGTCTTATATGGCGAGTATATCCATATCAATATTATTGATAAATAAAATAAAATTTGATAAACAAATAAAATAAAATAAATACAACTCTGTATTTTAACTGGAAAAGTTGGGGGTTGTCTTATACACCCAGTCGTCTTATACGCCGGAAAATATGGTATCTAATTGTAAGCTTTATATGGTCAACATGACATGAACCAACTCCTCACCAAATACAATTTAATATTTAAATAAATGTATTACAAATATTAATCAAGCGAAAACAGGTGATCATAATCATCTTCATATATATATTACTGAATAACCTCTAAAATATTTTTACAGTATTCTTTTTGTTTTTCCAGTTCTACCATATACAAGTGCTATATGAGATAAATGTTCATACTAAGTTATAAAAACAGTTTTTATTATACAAGAATATGACCTGAAGAGAAACCTATTATCCAGGACTATTATCTATGACTTTCCAGTAGAGATTTTCAATGACAAGCTGTTTGTCTAAAAATAATGATTTGCTAGTTTATGCCCTTAGATAACCAGCAAGCAAAGCACTCTTAATGTCCTTCGATAATATTTAAGATTTTTTATTATATTGTATTCAATTAATTAATCCCTACTTCACTTTAATGTTCTACCCAAGAAATTTCAGTGTTCATAACTGAGCCATAAAAGGCATTTTACCTCCTTGTACATTTAGTTTTTCTAGCTTGTTAATTAAAAAGTGATACAGCTTCTACTCATTCCATTCATAGAAAATTAAAACCAGGAGCATTATGATCACAGTTATTAATGAAGCTATTTCTGAAAATTATTTTTTATTATGTACACGAAGAAGTGAATAGCATATGTAGTAAGTGGAATGTTGCCAGATTTTGATTATAATAATTAGAAATGCTGAAGAAAAGTCATTTTGAAATCTAATGAAAAGCTTTCTGGCAAAATCACTTTGATATTTAGTGTACCAAATAATGTTTCTGAAAGATATTAACAACTGGGTATTCCAAGCTTTTGTTAATTCAGATTAGCAGTTGGTAGTGAAAAACAAGAAACAGAAACCATAATGATTGATTATAAAATGTTGTCTATATGATAAAATGTATCATTGAATGAGTGGTCATTTCTTGCTACAGGGACTTTTGTTTTCCTTTAAGGCTTATAGGTATTTATACATGTGATATCTATTAGATTAGATTGAAATGCTAGAAGTTAAACATCTAAGAACTAAAGTGTTATATTCCTTTCATGCCTGATCAAGCCATATATCGTTACTCACAGATCATTTGATATTTTGTATTAGATTGTTTCTAATAATTTTTATTGTAGGGATGCTTTTACTGATAATTTTTACTTATACTATTTCATATTATGGTTTATATTTCATCATATATGCTGTTTTAATTATAAGCTGTTTGAAAATATGAAAGTGCAATAAAATGTATTACAATACAAAAAAGTATAATAAAAATAACAATAATAGCAGTAGGTATAAAATATTCAGTTATAAAAGAACTGAAAGGTTATCAGCAAAACTTTTACTAAAACTAAATGATGTGATTATCCAAGTAATAATTCACAACATATTTAGTCTACAATATTTATGTGTAATGAGAATACATTAAAAAACACATGGCAGGCAACATGGCTTGAAAAATAGTCTCTAGATTAAGCGATTCATGTTTGCTTCAAGTAAAATTAAAATTTATGATGCATTGATCAAACTATGTCCAAAAGAATCAATGCTAGTATAAAATGATACATTTATCACTAGCATGATTAAAGTTGGTAACATAGTCTATACTTTCTCCATGTAATGTAAGTAGATAAATAGGCACCACTTTGTTGGGAAGGTAACAGTGTTCCGTGCACCTTGGCATATAGTCATGTTGGCCAATGACCATAGAGAGGGACGTCAGGACTTCCATTTGATGTTGTGATGCTATCGGATGCGAGAAGTAGGGATCCACGAACTTGTGCTGAATCCCTTCATTGGAGGGCCCCATAAGGGGTTAAAGTCACCCTGTAGGGGTGATGAAGAGTGGAGGGATGTCCTGCAGGTCACGGAGAGTGATGGCTCTCCTGCTTGACCCAGAGCTAATTCCCTCTCATCCGACGATGAAGAGGACAGGCAGCCATTAAGGCTGCTATGAAGCTGGGGCAGCTAAAGAAACAAAGAATGTGCTGGATGAACAGTGACTGGAGCTGGGTGAGGTAATTTTTTTGTTACCTAAAACCTACCCTAAAGAAAATAAAACCTGGAAAAGAGACTCTTTGAAAAGTTTGTTTAAGTGGTGAACAATTACAGAGAGAAAAATCACAGACCCAAAAGAAAAGATTCTAAGAGGAGAACGCAAAACCTTTTAAAATATAGAAAGATTGGATTAATTTTTATTGGCAATAAGGCATTTTAAAATGCTGGAATTACTTATCTGGATTTTGATTATTTGTTTGAATAAATACCAATGGAGCATGTCAGATTTTATGCAACATTGAAAGTTAAGCTGAAGGTGGCACCTCCTGGTGAATGGAATAGCATTCTACTCATAACCCTGGGAAAAATACTGATAAGACAGAGGAGAAAGTGGAAATAAATAACACCTGAAGAACTGCCATGCTATCTATTGCTCTACACTTATCTATTTCATGACTACTGGAGCTCTAATGGTGAGAATATGGAAGACATCTAAATAAAGTGACCTTCAAATACCAGGAGTTATGATTGAACTTATAGAGTGGACTTAAGGAGACATTTGGAAATCTTCCTGGATTACCTAAAAAGAAATAATTGGCTAACTGTAAGACATAAAGAATTATAATTACTGTATTCCCTGATGAGCAGCATCAGGGTTGAGTAAATGATTTCTAGATCGACTTTCTGTGGTCAAAGATAATTGTGACTCTGGGGTGGTGATGGACCATTGAAAGACTACTGAGCAATATTTGGACTTGTCAAAAGAAGACAGGATGTTTCAGCAGAGGGAAATAAGTGGGTTGCAAAAAGAAATGGTGTCGATGTTTCAAAACATTTATGATATTATGATAAGGAATCACAGGGAGATAAAGGATCTAATGAATAACATAGAAAGAAAGCTAGAAAGTGTTCAACAAGGGATAATGAACAATGATAAAAAAGCCCAGGAAATAGAGGATAATAGAAAGACCAAGGGAAAAGATAGAACAGACAAATCAACAAATAAAACAAGAAGATAAGAAGGAGAAGGCAATAAATACTTATGAAACAATTCAGGGAAAATATATACTAAAAGACCAAAAAATAGTAGAGATGGAAGAAATACTTAGGTTAAACAGGAAAGATGTAGGTAGAGCTAAAGACCCAAGGAACGTATTGATGTATATTCAAAAATTTAAAAACTGGTTAAAAAAAGAAAAGAGACTTCAGCTCCCTCAGCTAAGAAATGGATATGAACACCACCCTCTAAAGTCAGATACAACCGGAGAGGTGAACTTTTATCTTTATCTTTCTCCATGTTACTATAAAATGTTATGTGAGAGTCTTAACCAAAGATATGGTCTGTGACGATAACCATGGCATCTGGAAAATGTTAAAAAAGGAAGCACTAATTAAGCTATAAGAGCTGAGATTACTTAGGCAAGAATTAATAGTTCCCAGGTTAGAAAGAAATATAAATATATCTCAGTTTCAAGCAACCCACCAAGTTATCTATTAATAGAAGGAAGAAGCCTTGAACTCTATAGCTGAAGTATATGAAAGCTCTTATTTCTTTACATTGCTGTACAGTTCAGCAGAAAATAAATCTGTCAGATGACATTAATAGATTAGTGAGATGAAGCAAAAGTGAAGAAGTAGCTGGACTACTCAGAGACCCAAAAATGAATGAAAGGACAATCACCTTAGAAAAAAGACCAGTTTTTAATTTATGGTTTAAATGTAAGATTACTCACATGGCAAAGGGATGAATTGACAAATTGACAAACATGAATTGTTTGTAATCAATGTTTAGGGCTCAGTGAAGTATTGAGGGTGATGAGAAGATTCAAATGTGTGACAGTCCATTATCTTATTCCATTATCTTTGGAAAAATGATATGGAATAAATTTAAAAAGTGAATGAAACTGAAGTAAAAGTAGAACACCTACATGAAGTATATGTATGTGAGTATACTAGGCAATGTCTCAGAGAGAATGGGGACTGGAGACAGGGAGGTATTCAGTCATATTTCAAAGTAATTAAAAGTATTATATGTATTTAACTTGGTTAATGACTATGTTCAAGTGATAAAACTCTTAACAGTATGATTTTTAGAGGGTCCATTGGTATCGTGTTTATCTTTCAGTCCTTCAAATGGAGCAAATTATTTTATATGTAAAGACTAATAATTTAGAGAATGTATCTTATTTTTCCTCTACAGGAAACAAAGGGTCACAAAAATTATGTTAAAAACTATTAAAAGGATTAATTGTGCTTGGAAAGGTATGTTGTTTAAATGTACAGAAGGCTTTATGCTGGGGTGAGGATTTTCACACCTGATGAGCAATGCTGCTCATTGAAAAAAGTATGAATACGGGATAGAAAGTTCATTGTATGTTACTATTTATGGAGAATGCATATGAAGAAAGTGAACAGATTTTGTATGAGAATAAGGATCAGATCTATTCTCATATTAGTAAGCTTTGGTTTTAATCATTGGTAGCCCCAAACATAGAATCTTTCTGAGGGGAAAGGTCTTGAAAATCTTCATTGCATTTTCTTTCATAGTTCTAATCCTGGCCATCTTACATCACTGATTTATTTTGCAAGAAGATTCATGCGCTCTTCCCTACTCCTTCCACCTCAGTCCACATCAATTGACTCCATCACAGTCAAAGAGGCACCACAATTTATATCAATCTTTTTTCTTTGCACAAAGCTATTTCAACTCAGATGTACCATGGAGAATTTGGCTGTTCCTTCCTTAAAGAATGTTATTTCTGAAAATTTGATCATATTCTTTGTTATAAATGGGTAATTAAAAATAAATAAATGAAAACTATCATTCAAAAATTCCTGCATTATTTTCTGTGACATTTACCACTTTATTCTCATAATATTCTGGTGAGAAACAAACAAACAGTAAAGCTACATTATGGAATAATGAAATAATAAAATTTACTCTCTATTGTTTGCTTCAGATTAGGGCATTGAATTAGTCTAGACCCTTTCTCAAGTAATGCAGATTGAGTAGTTTCAGTGTGTCCTTGTAGCACCATGGCAAACAAACAGAAAATTTCACAAACATACATTTCACATTCTCTGAAGATGGGCCATTGAACGGGCTTCTTGAAATAATAAATATTATGTGTGGCCATCAGGAAAAATAACTTGTCTTTGATAACTATTGACAAGCCTAGAGGAATTTTCTGGCTTTAATGGACCAGAAGAATCTGCATTGTTTTCAGATATAACCAGAAATTGATATAAACTAATCACCATCTGAACAAACATCTCTTGCCAGTTAGATCAATATTACAGCTGAGTCTAATGAATTTCCTTGTTATCTTGCTAGCCTCCAGCTCTCTGTGAAATTCTTTTAACAATCAAACCCAGAAACATTCACAGCTTCACAAAGCTCTGATCAATAGTATTGACAGTTTGTTTAGTTAAGGGTTAATTAATCAATGATTGGCTTTAACATGCTGATCAGCCTTATCAGCAAAAAAGTAAAATAGGTTCACTTTTGTCATTCATATGAATTTTCTTTGTAGTACTCACTGTTTGAATGGGGGAAAAGTTCTACATTGCTTAAAAGGAATTCAGTATTTATCTTTTTTTGAGAGAGAGATTATATTAGCATGATTCAAAGGTAAAAAATGTACTATGACCTTGACATGAGCTGTACCCTCATGCCACAATTATCCACAACATGCTAATTGATAAAATAATCATCTCAGCTGGGCATGCATATCATATTAGACTAACACATGGCTGGCCAGTTTATTATTCATGTGAATACACACACGAAGTGTAGAGTTGGCTACAGTACTTTCCCTTCCTGTGGGAAATTGAATGGGATACCTCCCATACTAGATAGACTATTGTTCATATTTTATGGGAAATGTGGTTGGTTTTATTTCAGAATTCATTCAATTCCAGCCTTCCTTCTAGTTGTTTCTCTTATCCTTAAGTCTGCATGGGATTCTGATTAATTTTGCTTATCTTTCATTTTAACAATCAGCTTTTAGCATAGCACAGTTTGCAAGTCAAACTCACCTGGTTAATTGGTTGTTCAGTGTATCATATGAACCCAGAAATTTGGGGTTGGTAAAGAAACATCTATAGGATCCAATGCTTTTCTAAAAATAACTAAATCAACTGTTTGTTTGCAGCTAGTCCTTTACTTATGATGGCAATTGGGTCCAACACAATTGTAAAGTATGACTGCATCATCTAACAATGGCCATCTCTGCAATTCTGATTGTTGTCACTAACTAAATCCCATAGTCATTAGGTAAAAAAAACTTCCTGCTATGCTGGTCTATGAATTCCAAGAGCTGTATCACAACTGCCTACCACGGGGAGCGCTGGTGACCAGCTGGCCACAAATGTGGATCTAGACTTGATGGAGCACCAGGAACATGCTGCACATGACAACTGGTCCACCAGAAGCCCAAGAGCTCCCCAATGCCATGCGGGGGAAAAGGGAGCACATCCCTTGCCACTGGAGAGAGGCCCCTCTGTGTCCCAGGAGCATGTCTCCAATGTGGGAAGGAAAGTCTCTGTGAGGCCGATTGTTTCATGACACAGCCAGGATCCACATAAGCCCTGAGCCAGCTGAAGCCAAGAAAACCACCCACAGACCAGAAAGAGAAAATGCAGGTGGCTCAACAGGTCGTGGAGGTCTTTCCCTAGTCCAGTGAGGGGGAAGAATTCTGACCCACATCAAGCCCAGCTTGGTCTTCTATGAGAGCGACAGCAAAGGGAAGATGCCTTGATGATAAGTGGCACCATGTTACCCATGATAATAATAATAATAATAATTTATTATTTCTATCCCGCCCTTCTCCCGTAGGACTCAGGGCGGTTTACAGCCAT
>JANHGD010003914.1:111123-123365 GCA_027560375.1 Imantodes cenchoa | reverse complement strand
AGACTAGACTAGACTAGACTAGACTAGACTAGACTAGACTAGACTAGAATAGAATAGAATAGAATAGAATAGAATAGTGCCAAGTGTGATTGGACACACAAGGAATTTGTCTTGGTGCATATGCTCTCAGTGGACGTAAAAGAAAAGATAAGTTTGTCAAGAATCATACGGTAAAATACTTAATGATAGTCTGGGTACAAATAAGCAATCAAATCATATTCGGAATCAGTCAATATAAATTGTAAAGATATAGGCAACAAAGTTACAGGAAGGAAGGAAGGAAGGAAGGAAGGAAGGAAGGAAGGAAGGAAGGAAGGAAGGAAGGAAGGGTTTGCTTTGTCTGCAAATAAGTCTGCTTCTTCATTATTTTATGGGAAAACCATTAAGAAATAATGAGTAAGTCTCTTGATCTTAATTAGTTCTGTGTGAGTAATAATTCAGTTGTTGAAATTCCTGTAACCCTTACCTTCTCGCTTCAGTAAATCTCAGTGAGATTTTTTACTTGGAAGAGCTACTTGAGTTGAGGCAGCTGCCAAGATCTAAATGCTGAAATTCAGATGGATAGTAGTAACCGTATAGGACTTTTACCATAGACGTGCAGGCACACCGTGATGCTCTATCTGCACTCGCTACAAGTAACAGCTAATACTGTTTTTATTAACTGACAATTAAGCTAATTGGGTAAAGAGTGGTGCTTGACTCCTGGTGACTGCAAGGATACATCCAGGTTTCTTAGGGACAATAGAGAATTAGTTCACAGTTGTCTTCTTTCGAAATGTGTTGTTGTTGCTGCTGTTGGCTTAACTTTGTAGTCTAGTTTACAGCTTGGAATGTCCTAATGATTTCCTCCCCCAATATTAATTCTATTTTCAATCAGATGAGATTCTAATTAGCCAATGATCAAATAGCTACTGCAACCTATTCTAGATCTTTATGATGATAAGTTCGGAGAACTCCCAAATCCCACTTCTGGCTGGACCCATGAGTGTTTAAGGTGGCCGGCCCCTGTACTAGTGAGCCTCAAAGGGCCAGTCTTCAACCTGACCACTGAAGTTACAGAGTTGGGACTAGGCCCTGCCCACAAGAGCCAGATCCAGCCAATGGGAACGAAGGCATTTGTGTAAGATAGAATGAGGTATGGCAGGTCAACCAGAGGGCTATACTTCATACCAGTTGGCCTGCCAGACCTACCAGTTGTCAATGCACTACTTCTAATGTGGACCAAAGACATTCAGGTGAAGTCACCTTCCTAGCAGCCTAGAGGTAACTCAAGGCAATATTGTCTCTTCAAGCCTTCCCCAAATTATATTTTGCTTGTTCTTGTGCTGGAACTAGCAGAAGGTGCCTATCAGTTTCGAGAGGGAAGTTACATAATTTATGGGAATTAAATGAACAAATTATTCAGGCAGCGAAAGTCACTTTCCTAACAACTAAACACGGTCTAGTTTTCATCAGTTCTGCATTTGTGGAAATGAGACGGGATTATAAAATGATAGACTGTTATTGGAAACAAAAACTGGCTTTTAACTCTTCTTGTCCTTCATTATAAGATCAGTTTATCCAATGGTTCAGTTCATTCAATGTATCCATGGTACACTATCAAACTAGCCATTTGCACGTATCTTAACCCTTAAGTCATTTTGTGTTTGTTGGCCACTGTTGTGTTACAACTTAGCATAGCGAAGTTTATAGCATGATTAAACCTCATTTTCAAAGGTATTCTGTATTATATGCGTATGCCACTGATCTCAGCTTCGATTTCCATGCTAGATTTCTATCTTGAACCGCAGCTGCCAGCAAAGGTAGACAATACTGAGCTAGATAATTAATGGTGTGATGCGGTGGATCAATTCCTTAATTATAGAACTATATCGGCCAATGTCACCAAATGAAATTGTTTATGAATATTGCACGTGGGAGGAATCATAAGCCAGACCAGCAGTCAATCAACAGCACACCAAATTAATTCTGCCAACAGAATCCAGAATTATTTCCATCATTTGTAAATGCTTACAAGTCTAATTGAAGACATTTGAAAGTTAAATATACTAATCTCATTTCAGGAAACAATGAATCTGATTAATTAAAAAAAAAAAAACCTAGCTTCACATCTTTTGGCTTTGTAGCAGAGCAACACCTTCAGTTGCACCAAATGAAAGGAAGAAGGCCTTTTCTTTCTTTGATTCAAAGATAGTATCTGATTAATCCTTTCTGTTTCCATTAGCATAAAGGGAGAAAATAATATCATCTATATCAGTGCGCGCATCCCCCTAAAATTTGCTTTAGACCACTGGAACAAAACCTAGAGTTGCATAGCAGAGAGGAGAAGGTGGGGGGAATCTAATTATAGTATATGATAGAATTTTATCCAAATTTTAGTGGTCACTTACTGCTTAAGCCTGTTGGCTGTTAAAGATAAGCCAGTTGGGTGGGGGGAGGGAAATCTGTGTTGTCATAATGCTGGTCTTTTTTTCAAGGCTTGCTGATGCCTCTGAAGTATTAAACACAGTATCTGCTTTAGCGGCATTTAATGCATATGCTATTTTTGGAATGTGAATGCTTCGTAATGTCCTGGAATGCCAGCCAAGGGTATCTACATAAGGGCATCAAGATGACAGGTACAAATGTGTGGATCGAAACCACCTTTTTCAATACGCATCACAGGCCTTGCACATATATAAAAAGGGGTTTTTGATTGTTTGGTCACACCCACCATTCTGTTGTTGTAAACAACCCCTTCACCCCATGCAGATGCTCTAGAGGCCTGCTAGAAAAAGTAATGAAGAATCATAAATTATTCCAAATCTATTCTACTGACTTGCAAGTGAAGATAAGGAAGGCTCTTATCTAATTTATTAGAATGCTTCTCTATAAAACTAAAATATTGGAGGTTTTTTTTTCTCTCTTTCACTTTGTTTATTTAGTCATGGATGACTCACTACTAAGAGAGAGGAAAATGTGTGGCAGTTGACATGGGCAGGAAACTCTTAATGAATAAATTTTTATTAGGCTAAATCTATTCAAAAATACTTTCCAAAATAACCTTGAATTTCTTAAGTTTTAATTTGTATTTATATTTTATATTGTCTCATAAATCGCCTGATTTGCATTTGCAAGCTGAGTTGGAACAGGCACTTTCAGTCCTCTAGAAACTTTACCTTTTATATTTTTTCCATGAAAGATTACTTAATTTTATCTATTGTTGTCTATGAAATTATCAGAAGTAATGAAATCCTGAGATAGATCTTGAAGCAGTGTCTTATCTCCCATTGATGCCTCCTATTAGAGCTTTCTAAATTTAATTTTAAAATATTAATAAATGTAACTTTCAAGTGACACAACCCTCTCAGGTTTAAGAATTAATAAGAAATAATAGTAGATATATTATTCAGGAGGAGAAGCCTTCTTAGTATTAGTACTTTCAAGTTTTATATTACAGCAATTAAGGTTTTATGGTAGGTAAATGTATTAGTGTGGGAAGAGAGCTGTCACAACTAGGCTAAACAATCTTAGATTTAGTGATCAAGAGGGTAAAAGATATGAATAACTTTGCCTAGAGTTTGAGAAGGAAAGGGGAGAGTTTCATATAACAAGGAGCACCAGCAGTATGGCCAAAATGGTGGACTTAAAAAAAATGTTACAAATTTTTGGCACTATGCATGCACCCTCAGCAATACTGGGCCTCCCTGGAAGTAAAACTGCCTCTCCGAACCTGGAAGCCAGAGTCATTCTTCTCGGCAAAAACACAGGGGAAGAAAACGTGAGAGAGAAAAAACTTCAAATGCGGGAGAGTGAGAAGCAGGTCCTGGAAGACGCCGGATGGGTAGGTGCCTCAAAAGCCGGTTCCCCACACGGGATTTCTAGCATTTCCACAGCCGGCCGTAGTTGTGACGAGATATCGTCGAGGCTTCCCCCTTCTTTCAGCACCACTGGTGTGAACAGGGAGGAACCCACCTCTGGCGGATGGAGCAAAATGGGGCCATTTTATTTGGGATCTTTGGCCTGCCATACTTTATACTATTCTACTATGCATTTTCTACTGTGGGAAAATGGGAGGGGGGATGGTATAAGGATTGTTAGCATGTAGCCATAACAAATTATTTCTAGGAAGACAAGGTCATCCTCTGCACCTCTACACCTGCACGGAATGAGATGGATGGACTCTACCAGCATGATAGCTGAAGATTGGACAACTTGATGGATTTGTGGGTGTGGGGGCAAGGGCTTGAACTTTCAACTGGGTGGTGAAACCTGAGGGACTTCAGATTCATATTTCACCCAGATGTAACAGACTTCTGTAACAGCGCCAACATGGCTCTGTTAATAAATTGGAACTTTGAGGAATATTTTGCCTCAGATTCTGATTTAATTTTGGATGCTATTTGGAACCCTGACACAGGCTGTCAGGCCTGGAAGCCATCTTTTGCATTGAGACTTCAGGCCTGCCACATCTACTACTGTGGGAAACTGGGAGGGGGGATTGTATGGAGGTGATATATATAGTCGTAACAACATTCCTTTCTCAGCCAGGGCCTTCAGAACTTCTAGCACCTCAGAGCAGCAATGAGGAAGAAGAGGCTTCTCCTCTTCTTGATGCCAGAGCCCGCAGAGCTGCCAAGAGACAGGAATGGTTACTCCAGAGGAGGTCTCCTCGGGAGTAAGACTGGGGGCTAGGTGGCCACTCCCCTAGTCTACTTAAGGACATCAGAGGCAGCTAACAAGCTACAGAAAACGACGTTTGTGAAACCCGTCTGATCATAGTTTGCTCCGTAACTTCTGTTTTGTTGTCTGCTGCCGTTTTGGTTATCAAGAACTACCTCTAGGCATTTTGCCAATTCTCTGAAGCTCCGTATGATATCAAGACTTATTTGCTCTTCTTGGCTTTAAAACTATTTGAATTTATACCAGCTATTAATGAAGGTTAATTAGTAGCTGGCTGCTTGCCAAAAAAGACTGCTTCCAGATTGGTGTGGGAATACTCACTGCTAAGACGTCTATTAGTAGAGTTGCTTGAAGTAAATAAGTGCGTACAAACTGGGTGTTGTGTTGCGTTCTTGGAGGGGACAGAACAGTAGTCCTCGACTTAACAAGAGTTCATTTGGTGACCGTTCGAAGTTACAATGGCGCTGAAAAAGTGACTTACGGCTCTTTTTCACACTTACAACTATTGCAGCATCCAGATGGTCATGTGATCAGGAGTCAGATGCTTGGCAATTGACTCACATTTATGACGGTTGCAGTGCCCTCCTCTTAGCTGATGATCCTCCTCAGTGCTTACTGAGGAGAATGACACCTATAAGCCTCTTGGATTTTTCTGGAAGTCTCCCTTTTTTCCCTTTAGAGTCTCACCCTTCCTTGCAAACATTATCAATATTTTAGGAAGCGGATGTGTTCGGCTCCAAAGCAGAAAGAGCTTCAACGAGACCTGAACTGAATTATTTACTGAGTGTGTAGAAATCTCTGAAGTGCTGGGACAAGATAGAAGAGGATCTTTTTTTAAAAAAAAATTTAGAAAATCATTACAGGGATAGAATATGGGTGAGGACTGTACATTTGATTTAATAGCTGAAAACATTTACACTGTTAACTGTAGAAACAGCTGGGTTGTCAAAACATTTTTCTCATTTCCTTCAAATTGTTTTAATACAAACAGTTACTTCAGACTCAAGGAGGAGCTGAAGTTCACATTAAAACAAAAATAAAAATATCCTCCCACCTCCCAGAAAATAAAACCAAAAACTCACACTGAGGGAAGGTATCTATCTATCTATCCATATATATATATATTTTAAAAGTGGTGCCTTGAAAAACAAAATAAAAAGTGAAGTAACCTACAGCAGGGTAGGGTTCGATCACAAAGTCCTTGGATGTGAGGGAATTCAGACACCAAATACTGCCAGAAAGCAAGAGGCAAGTGGAAAGAAGGAGGTGAACTCCTCGGAGTTGGCGAGATGGCCTATCCCTATCTGTTTCAACCAGAAATTCATCTCTTCAGCGGCAAGAGGTCCTGTCACTAAACTCTGGACTCTTTGACAAAGTCTCAACATTCTTGTAAAGAGATGCCAACTATGTGGGTGTGGTGTATCCATGATGAGGTGTGTGGATTCACACACGTATGCATACACGCAATTGCCTCCACTACTCAAACTATCAAGCTATCAGTGCCTGTTCTTTCCAGAACTAAGAGCTAATCTACCCCACAGGAAGGGACGTTCTGTTTGCTGCAACTCTTTCCAGTTCATTGTCTATTAAACCAATACAATTTAGTTATATTGCAGGTGCCTGGATCTCTGCCTTTCTATAACAAGAAAAAGAGTGCAAAAATTCAGGCTGGCTCAGTCTCTGCCCTTTCGTCAGACCAAGCTAAGGAAAATTATCCTCCACTCCGTGAACAAGTGCAGTATCAGGAAAGGAACGGACATTTTCCCTCTGCTTAGCCACACAATAGACTCTGTAATCCACAGGCTGGAAAATTTGCTCAGTTCTTATACTCAGAAGCATAATTGGAGGACTTAGAAGGAGAACAGACAAACAGCAAACAAAAAGAAGAGAAGAGAAAAAACTTTTGAGACCTCTGTACTTTCCAAATGCTTTTGTTGCTTGCTTTTCTGTTATGCCTGGGCTCTGTTTTCGCTGTGAAAGGACAGCCCCTACTCCTGCTTCAGACAAAATGCCAACCCAGGTTATAGTCCTTCCCCATGAACTTTCCAGAGGCTTCAAGGTCCACCTCTGGGATCAGTATTGTTCTTTTTGCCTTGACTTTCAACGGGATTTGTGCCCGCCCTTGACTTGGGAACGGCATAGCGTAGACTGAAAGATGGCACTTCCCTTGAACGTGGGTTAGTGAGGCATGGCTGTTATTCTCATACTCTGGGAGGCTATGGGGTAGGTCACCATGGGAGTAGTGGCATGGCTCATGGTAATGCCCCCCAGAGGCTGAGCCATTGACACAGCCACCGGCGCTACCGATACAGCTACGGGGGCCATGGATACAGGGGGAGCCATCCCCTGGGCAATGGTCTGAGCCAAGGCTGCTGACAGCGGGGTGATTTCAGGGTTCATGGGAGGGGCTGCGTTGCTCGGGGGTGCTGCCTGCGCTCCAGCGGGGGCTACCAAATCCTGCTGGGAGACGGGACGTGGCTGCAGGGCTTGGCTGCTCAGAGTCGTGTGAGTTTGGGCAATGCTGTGGTTATAGTTGGTCACAGTGCCCACAGTCGGAGCCATAGTCTGCTCGGTGGCTGGAGCCGTAGAGCTGAGGGTCATCACTTTGGCTTGGTTGCGGAATTGGGCGTTCTGTTCCAAGAGGACTTCGTTGGTGGACAGGAGGTTGTTGACCTGCTTTTTGAGGTCCTCTACTCGTTTGCGGAGCATGATGTTTTCTTCTTCCAGGAGACGATATTCCACCGTTCGCGGACTAGTGAAGTTGTACTCATACGTTTCAAAGTGGAGCCCGTCCACTCGCCTCCTTTTCAGCACAGGGTCGTGGTCGTCATAGCATCGGTCAGAGTCATACATTGGGTCATAGGGATCATAGCGACGCACAGGGGTAGTGATACCCTGTTCCCGGGTAGCCAAGCCCCGGGCGTTATATTCATAAACCCGCTGCAGGTGCTGGAATTTGCACTTGGCGCCACGCTGGCAATCCCCCTTGAGAAAATCTCGGCAGATGGGAACCTCTTCCTTGCTGTTGGGGAGGTCAGTCGGGGACAGGCCAAGCCCGGCTGCCACTTTCTGGCGGAGGCGCGGGGGAAGCTCCCCGGTCTTTTTGTAACAGTCTTCGTCCTCTTTGCTGCCATGAATGAAGCGACAATTGATGCGGGCGCACTCCTTGTTCTGAAAGTCATGGCAGAAGATGAACTCGTTCTTGCTGACCCCTAGGTTGGTCACCTCATTGATGTCAGGGTGGCGGAAACGGCAACGTTTTCCCCGCTTGCAGACGTTGCGCAGGAAGTCTCGGCAGATGTTGTCGGCGTTGGCGTTTGCCTCATCGCTACCACTACCGTTATAGGTGTCACGGTCAGGCATCTTCTTGTCACGGCTGCGTCCTTCAATCAAGCAACTGTGCAGGAGACCAAGTAAGGGATGAAAAGGGAAAGGGGCCATGAAACAGGTCTCATATTTTTATTTACTTGTAGTTAAGATTCATACATTGCTTTAACCCACTTTGTAAAAATGTTGCATAAACAATCGACTGGGTGGTTGCAATATTTGTACCATACAGTTTACGAACAACTATGGTTGGGTTAATGCAACATGCTAAGCTAAAATCAAATTGTGTTATGGATTAGTGAAAAGTGTAAATATAGGTTTTTTTGTAATTGCCCTGATTTTATTTTATTTCATAGGATTTAATTAGATTACAGGAGCTCAATACCGCTATTTTAATGTTTTTCTCCTATTCTGCCAAAGGGAAAGGGATGGATATAGAATTTTATTTTACTATTTCATATCTTCTTTTGATCGTTTTTATAATTCTCACTTTTTATTTTAACTTGTTATATAGGTTGGCCTTGATTATGGTAGTGCTGATTGTGAATCCTACAAAATGGTCACATTATTCAAATTTACACTATTCAAAGTGGAATTTCTAGGGAAAACAGGGTAACTGGTTCCAACTCAACAGAAATAGGCAATGAAAAATTTTAAATAGAAACTTTGATATGTTTATTTATGAAATGTAACAGTAAAAGATTAAAAGCGTGCTTACAACTTCTATTTTTAACAAGTCAGAGATATAGAAATATTTGTTATAGCTATAGAAAGGAAAAAAGAAAAAAAATTAAATATCATTCCTATCCATTTTCTATATAGAAAATAGATAGGACATAGATTTCATCATATTTAAGAAAAAAGAAGCTGCTGATTCCTATATTCTGCTCTAGCTTTTCCAAAATGACCATCTCCTTTTTTAGAGCTTTCCTCCAACAGAACCTTCCTTTTTTCCATTTTGCACATATGACAATTAGCATCTAAAATGCCAGCAGAAACTGCACAGGAACTAGCTTCAGCGGCTCGCGCACTAGCCTCGCACTAACTGAATTTTGCCTCACAAAATGCAACCTGGTATCAACTTTTAATTTCCAACCAAGTCAAATACCCCACTAATCACAATCCACTTGCAGTAAAGACTATGGTATACGTCTTTACACTGGAATAATATAGCTACTCCGTAATTTTCCTGAATGACTCAACTAAAATGGCTAGGTTTAACCAACAGCAATATAAGAATAAAATAAAAATAGAAGGGGAACAGGTCTTTCTCCTGCTGAGTGGACATCATTCATCCCTACAGACGTTACTCAAATTGAATTAGCTTCAAGCATTATAAGTAAAGAAACACTTCCCTGGAAGCTGGCAAGTGAACACACTCCCACTGGACAGCTTTGAGTAGAGATTTCTAGGGGCTTGTGGGGAGCTTTCAGGGTTGCAGCTCTTGACAGCTGCCACTCATAATCCCCAGAAGGTTAAGATGTGAAGCAGCATAAGCGGAGTGGTACTTCATCTGAAAGCAGGCTAAGCTCTGCTTTGGAAAAGACTGCAAGAAAGACCTTGCAAGGAGGGGGCATTGGAGGTTGAGCCTGACTTGAAGCTCTGCAGGTTAGAAGGACTAGGCAAGAATGCTGCCAGAGGTTCCACGTTCATTCTATAGGTGAGTCACGGATCTATCTGGTTCTTCTTTCCATCTCTATCCTGTTCCAAATGTCACGACAGATTAAGTTCAGAACTGGCAACCATCAATACACTTAAATTTTACACTCAGTTGGATCAGCCCCATTCAGCAAATTCTGGATGCAACCAACTGAAATTTAATTCACCTCCAAATAATGGTCATCTCCAAATTATGGTCTGCTGCTTCTGAAGTGGTCAAGATAATTGACTTAATTTACATCATTCACATAGTTATGTAATTGAACTTATATATTCCATCACTTGCATTAACATATTGCATTAACTTCTGCAAATGACATCAAGTTATCATTGGCATAGCTTCATTTGCAAATGTAACTTCATATAAAGGATACAATTACCACAATTACATAAATATATAGATTATGAAAATTACTTTGTATGTATTCAGATCTAATGACCTATCCCCTCCAACTATTATCTGAAATCAAAGCTGTACTAAATCAATGCCATAAAAAGCAAAAATAATTTGTGTGCTGGTTCTATCATCCATCATTGAGGTCACAACACCATTGTTTGTATGAAGCTGTAGGAAGGGGAAAGAGATGTCAGCTCAAACAGCACAATTTCTAACAGTGAAAATAGATACAAAATCCTACATACGGAGGAGCATTTTTATTTATTTGAATTATCATACTTTTCCCCAGTTTCAAACTCTTTGGAAAAAAACTGTGAGAGGAAATTCCCATACTCAGAGATTAGAATGGTCCCCACTCTAATACTCTTCCGGAAGGCGCTGAAGACCTGGTTCTGTCAGCGGGCCTGGAGAACCCGGAGCGGGATGGAGCCCATTAAATGGCTGGTGTGATCTGTTGTCGCCGAGGTGTGGGAGGTGATCTTGTTATATTGTACCATATTATTTTATTTGATTCTTTTTGTTAGTTTTTTATTGTTTTAAATGTAGTCTTTTATTCTGTAAGCCGCCTTGAGTCGCCATGGGTGAATAGGTGGCAATATAAATTCAATCAATCAATGAAATCAATCCCCACTCCAAAAATCAAATTGCAAACATGACATGATTGTAAATTGAATTATACTAAACTAAGAACATTTAATATTTCATTAGCAACAGATATATTTAGCCACTTATTTCTGATTGGAATTTTACCTTTGTGATATAAATTTTTCAAACACATTCCAGAATGGTTTATGGCCCAAGACCTAAAGGAAAGAAAGGCAAAAAAAAAAAAAAAACCAAGACATGAAAATCCTTCTATACACACTTAATATTGGTGTTTGTGCCTATGTAACTAAGTGTGAGGGAAAGATCAACGCTTTCTTACACAATCCTAGTCTCAATGTTTCAAACCATCCCAGGGGTTTCTCAACTTCCAACTTCACAGAGAATATCTGAAAATCTGCTACAGAGTCTTCAAGTAATGCAGAGAACAGAATGCTTTAATCTTCTTGATGTGCTTAGTATATGGCTTGTTGTACCACACTTGTTCTTAACTAATCTCACACAAACTGAACATAGGCTGCACTCAGTTTTCCTTCTATGGCTTATTTTAGGAAACTTTTGAGAGATCCCTTAACATAAAACCCTAACACGTAAAAGAACCAACCTACTTTATCATGCCACCGTTGTATACTTTTTATAATATCAAAATTCTGATTTCATAGTTTGACAGCATAATGAAAACAAGAGTGTCCCAATACACACCTTGCCAGGACAAGAAGCACAAAGGCGAGGTATACAGGCCCATCAAATTTATATTTATGAAATGAGTCAATTGCAGATGACAGGACATAAAGCCTTGCACATTTCTTAAAAACGAGCCTTAAAAACAAAGCTCTTTGCTTTCAGTGGTGAAGGTGCATCTTGCTTATGGCAGAAACACAGCGACTCTCTAGTTTATTGTTGATCTTTCTTGCTAATTATCTTGTACAAGATCTTGAACACAGCACTCAAAGTCTCAAGAAGGAAAATCTTGAAAAATTAAATTCCCCGAGAGGGAAAGACCGTTGGCTTTGGGGAGGGGTCGTAGGACCCCGCTGGGACCACAAGAAGGGAAGCTGGGGGTCCCCTCGGAGGCCTCGGGAAGGAGCTCGGCAGGACGGGCTCCCGAGGCTCTCAGCGGACGCGCCTTTCGCTTCTAGGGGAAAATGGGGGGGCGCTGGAGCCCCACGAGGGAGCCAATCCCCCCCCCAGCACACACACACACACTTCCACCTCCACCCACTCACCCTCACTCCGACCTCTTCTGCGCCAAACAAAGCGCAACCCCTTCCGCTCACAGTCTCCCCCTCTTGCCGCTGCCGCCGGAAGTACTCTATGCTTCGTTCCTCAGCCGGGCCGTCGACGGAAGTTCCCGGCTGTCAAGGTTGCCATAGCGACGGGTTCCTCTCCCTCCGCTTCCGCCCTGTTACCTGAGGTAAATTCGCTCAGAGTCGCGAGCTCGCTAAGGGAGGCAAGAAGCCCAACCTCCGTTACCGACTCCGGACTCTTTGGTGGCGGGAAACCCTCACGCGTAAAGGCTTCGGCGGCTGATCCTGTTCCCTGCTGCTGGCGCCCCGTTAGTCTTTTTAAGAGACAGCAATTCTTGCTACTCCCG